>CM076600.1:11800000-12045000 GCA_038502835.1 Octonoba sinensis
ATCAGTGCTAAAATCCTGAAAATAAAACTTGTTTGACAGAATAAACCAAACAGCCACAAGAATTGTTCAAAGTAACGCCAGAAGAACAACAATATTTGAAACAGTAATGAAGAATCACAAAGCAAAAACAGAAAAGTTGGCGGAAGTGAAAGAATACATTTTTATATAGTAGCTGCATAAATTATTTACAGAATGATTAGATACACAAATAAATTCTATGTTGTTTCATTTTTTCTACTACACATTTTTTATTTACTATTTATAAGGATGTTCAGGTGCTTTTAAAAATAATAATTTTCTATTCTAATACATATCCAACTTTTATTTCGGGTTTTCTCACTTTGAACAGCAGCTTAGTTTATTGGCTACTTTTAAAGGAACAAAATTTAAAATATTCAATTTCAAAAGTATGGCTCAATATTCAATTCCATTTTTTTTCTTTGTTGTGGAATCTGAATTTCATTTTTTAAATCTAATTGTAAGAATTAAAATTGTTACATCTCACCTTTTTTTGAGTGGCATCATAAATGCATAAGTTTCATTTGCAAAACTGCAAACTTTTGGAAGATCTTTTGTATTGACTCTATAATGTTTGAAAAAGAACAAATTTATCTTATTACAGTTAGTTTTAATTTTTTGTTAATGCAAGTAGTTGCAATTTAGACTTACACAACTTAATTTTCTTACAGAAAGCTTGGAAGAAAGAATAGAACATTATAGCAAGAAGCTAAAACAGGATCTTATTCAGCCCGAGAAATAAAGTATCATCAACTCATTTTGTACAGTATCAAATTTTCATTTTCTGATTCAATTGAAATTCAAAGTTTTGTAATAAAGTATTAATCCATCTGAGCTGCAATGTAGTTTTTGTTTATTATTATTTTTTAAATTTTAATTGAAGAATTTAAAAAAAAGCATATTCTGCTAAAATATTCAAAGTACTCAGTTTGTAAAAAAAAAAAAAAGAAAAAAGAGAATAGTATTCAGTATTATTTGTAGAGTTGGAAATATTTGAAATAGATGTAAGGATTTTATAAAGTTTATTGTAAATAATTTCTAAATACTGACAGCTTTAATTTCTTTCCTATCAAAAAAAAAAAGAGTAGAAAAAAATTTGCTAGAGCTCTACAGTAAAAAGAATATGATATTGAGCTTTTCATTTGTAAATGCTCAATATTATACTAAGTTTACATAATTTTAATTAATATTAAGAAAATCATTTACTACTGTTAAAGAAATCTTCAGATAAAAAAAAAGGTCCCTCAAAAACCTTTCTTCATAAAGTGCACAAATTATTATAATACAGTGGAATATACTGAAACAATAAATATAAGTTAATCTTGATGAATACAACTTAACATGAACATGATGATATAAGTAGTTGAAGAATATTGCAACTGATTTTAAAATGTAATGTAACGAAAATCTGCTAATTGTACATCTTATTGCAGTTTGTAAGATATGTTTTGTAATGCAGAAATATTTATGTAAGACAAATGATATTTTCTTTCGAGTGTTAAGTTTTCAAAAGAAGGTTATTAATAATGCTAAGGTTAGTAAGAATTAGCTGTAAATCTAATTACCTACATTTTTTTAATGCTCCCAGTGTCTGTAAAATTAATCAAAATAATTTTAGTTCAATATATTATGCTCTAATTGTTTCATCGTATCTTTTTGTCAACTTTCAGTTTGCATTCCTCCTAAAAATAAATTAGGAAAAAAATAAATAAAATAATAATTTTTTTTTTTTAAATTATAAAAGAAAGTGCAATTTCCATTAAAAAAATCATTAAACATGAAAAAAAGCTAACCTTGATGCAGTTTATAATAATAAAAACAACTGAAAGTAGGTTTTTTTAGATGGGGGAAAAAATGGCTGTCCATCTGACTACCTCATGCTCTCTTAATGACTTAGAAAATTATTCAATTTTAAAGAATTTCTTTTTGTTCCAAGAATCTTCAACAGAACAACTCATTTACCTCGTTTTTTACAAGAAAAAAAATTTAATCTGTCCATTATAACCTTCTGCTAAAACAGGCAAAACTGAGTCAGACAAGCTTTACGAGAATAAAGTCATGATATAGAGTTTGTAAATCAAATGATTTTTTTTTTGATCAATTCATCTTTTAAACAATGAAAATTTTTTTTTACAATAACAGGCATATTTGCTGGAGAACTAAGGGGGCCCGGGCCACTTTCGAAATAAATTTAAAACTACTTGGCTAACTGTTTTTATTTTTTGAAACTTAAATGTAGAAAGTTCTCTTAATATCAGGCCTAGAGCACGTCCCAAAATAAATTTCCATACCACCTGAGTAATAGCATGTGTTCAAAATAAAAGTTGCACTCTAAAATTTTAAAAAATGCCCCAAGGGTTCAATAATTATTCTTGCTTTATTTTCTTTCATCAAAAAGAGGAAAAAAAAAAGTTATGTCTGTCTATGAAAAATACCTTTGGGAAAAATATTAAAAAGAGATTAACTCAGAAATAAATAACTGAAATATAAAACAAAACAAACATTGAAAAAAGATATATTTTATGATGGATCAAAATGACTTTTGTAATGAAAATGTTTTTTTTTTTTTAATATTTTATTATTTTTCTCAATTTTTTACTTTAATTAAAAAAATCTAATTTGCATTAAATAAAAATAATTAAAAGAGCAAATATTTAATTATTAGTCCACTTTTTAAAATTTTTGTAACCGACGAATCAAGTTCTGAAATAATTATTTTAATTAGTCACAGAGCAACCATACGAATTTGAGGCTCATGAGAACGCATCTAAAAGTTTGAAATTGGCAAAGGGTTGATTTCATTAGTTTTTGAATGTATTTTATTTAAACAGTGATTTAGTTTTATTGTCTTACTAATATTTGTTCTTAATTGAAAGACCTTTTTTTAAATACTCTCTTTTCCTCATTTTATTCTTAAAAGTACTCCTTAAAAGTTCTCAAGAACTTATCATCAGCAAATGAATTTGAACATTAATTCAAGAACCCTTACTTTTGGTTTGAGAAATTTGTTTTAACATGAGTTAATTAAAAACAAAAGGACAAAACACATATGAATGAAATAAGCTCATAATTGAAGTGAAATAATGAATAAAAGCTCTTAATACAATAAATAATTGTTTGGTGAATAAAAATTGAAAAACATTGTAAGAAAAATGAAGGGATCATTGAAGTTAAGATTTCTATTCAAAAAATGATTACCATTAAATTTCTCTTCATGATCAAAAATTTTAAAATTTGAAGACTTCAGGAATTTTTCCAATTTTTATTGCTATAGATTCAATAGTCATCATAACTACTGTTAAATATTTATGTTTTGCATGCATTGCTTATTTAAATTAGACGCTATGCAATCTTTTCCCGAATTTCCAAAGTTGTCTGTAAGTTTAGAGACTTTTTTTGAAGATGATGAAGTATATTTAAGTCAAACTTAGAAAAATATTTTTTGCAGAAAGGCAATTAAAAGTTGTAATATTTTCCAGGCAAACCGAGAGTTACGTGAAAGTTTGCCATAGTTGACAAAATTATTTTATACACATGGATTTAAACATACATTTACATGTAGATTTACAGTCCTATAGTCAGAAACATTATGAAAATAACCTGTACAGCCATTATTCATAAGATGATACTTCATACTGAGCCAATCATCTTGCTTCGTTATTCTGATACTGGATGGTACAAAAACGCTCAAAGTCGGCCGCTTCTTTTTCTAAGACATCTATCAGTGCTTGTGCTGATTTCCTTTCAACTAAAATGAAAAAAAAAAAAGGGTAAATTTTAGAATGTAAAGATTTTATAGACAGAATTTAGACATTTAAGGAATTTGAAAACATATTGCTTATAGAAATAAACAATGTCATATCTGCAAAAAAAAAAAAAAAAAAAAAAATCGGGTTTTTTTTTGGTTTTTATATCAAAAGGTTCAGATTTTTGCGCTCTTTATATTGGGAATACTGCTGTAAATAAAATGTTCAAAAATGAAGGCTAGAGGCCAACTTTATATTTTTGGTGCAATACGGTAATAACTACTTTTTATAGTTATTTTTAATTTTTTTGACATCATTAACAGCCATCATGTGAGAGAAAACTTGAAAAAAAAACTATTTTCTGAACAAAATCGATGGTAATAATCATTGAAACAAATAAGGCAATTAAATAAAACAAATTGTAAAACGTTCAAACGCCTCTTCTGAAAAATGTCCAATTTGTAGATATGACACTGTCCATTTCTATAAGCGAAATTTTGAACTGACTAGAACCAGCCTAGCTGGGCCCTGTGCCTGTTGCTGGTTGTCACATTTGTATTTGTAAGGAAATTTAATAGCTTTAATTTCTAAGGGATTTCTCTTACATTACTTCTTGTGGCTCATAAGGGAAGGCTGAAAAATCTTCTGTATAACATATCTTCTTCAGTTTTAAATGAAACATGTTTATTTATTTTGCATGAAATGTTTTTTTTTAAATTATATAAATATTTAATTAAATAAAATAATTTCATGCAATACTGATAATCTTATTCAAATATATATTAAAATAATTCAGTCATACTAGGAGTGAATTCAGAAAATTATATAAATATTAGTCAAAATAATTTCATGTAGTAATGATAATCTTATATATAAGCGCCTTATTCTGTCTGTCTGTCCGCGATAGGATCCCAGGCCGTTTTACCGATCGGGACCACATTCGGCACGGTTCATGTTTACGACCCGAGAAACGCATCGCCGCAAAAATGAAAGTTGTGACTCAATTAGTTTTTTTTTAATTAATTTTTTAAAAATTTTTCAATGATTTTTATTTATCTGTTTTATTTTATTTTTGCATTGTTGCTGTCGTTTCCAACAGTATAATTACAGTTGCCGTGTGAACAAACAAATCAATGCAGTTGCCATTTAACAAATGTAACAAATATACTAATAATAATCCAAACCTTCATCTAGCATATTGAGTGAGGCTTCGATGTATTTGCATTTGCCGTTAAAAATTAATATATGCGCGAATTTAATGCAATCCCTTCTTTCTTTTTAATTGATTTATTTATTGTCTGCGCTTTTTACATTTTTTTTTATTAGAGTGGCAGCGCTTTTTTTCCCAGTTTCGTTAAAACTTTTGTTTTCAAGAGCATAATAAAATTTTCAATACGTTCTTTCGACGATAAATATATATTTTTCACAAACAATTTGATTAACTAGAAAATAAATATATAGCAGTGTGGGGCAGTAAGCAAAGGGGCTTCCTCGCAGCCTGACCTGGGTCATTCAGTTTGAATGAGCAGACACCTTAGCACAAACCACTTTAATTACAATTTATAATATCTAGAACAGCGGTCATTTCGTTTGACTGCCGGGCATACTAGTTTTATCATAACAATGATACAAGCCTACTAGTGGTGAATTTAAAAAATATATGTATTATTAAAGCATAAAATGGCAGCAACAATACATCTATATGTTTAACTTTAAGTTCCAAAGAACTCATTTGCCATATTAAGAACGCTTAACTGCTACTGCTGTTTAATGTGTGGAATTTTTTCGCATTGAAAAAGGGGTGGTTCCCTGTATCCCCAAACCACGTGTATGAAATATTTTTACACTTCATGCTTTTATATACTTTCTTATTTTTTAGCAAGTTCTATTTGAGTTTCTTAATAGTTAAGTATATTTGATCTGACCATTTTTTATCTATGTATATTTAGGCATTTAAATTGCAACTCACCTTTGGTAAGCCTTCCTTGGAGCCTTTGATTTTCTTTTTTCAGGAACTGTATGGTGGAATCTTGTCTTCTTAACTAGAATAACAAATTCATTAACTTTCATAAATCTTAAATAACACTTGTTTTGACTACTTTATTATTTTTACATTTGTAATTAACAAAAAATTATCATTAAAGCAACCTGAAGGTAATTTGCCTACCTGTTGAAGCATCAACACGTAGGCAACTCTGGTGCCAACTCCAAATTCTGGTTATCTTGTTTTTGTGTTGGATTTCAACTGTTGTTAATGGCAATAAACCAGAATATTTTTTGTGAAACTTACAGTTTATACGCACACCGTTATCAATCAAATTGTTATTTTGTTTCCAATATAAATAGGATACCAGATGCAATCATCATTTTTGTATTGGCAACAATTGGTAAAAGCAGTCGCTAGTACAAGGTCCGTAACAGGCCTGTCATTTTGAATAGTATATTCTCAAAGCCAGGTGTGTCAATTGTCCCCTCTTGACCCTTCTAAATGACAGGCCTGGTCCCTAAAACCAGCAAGTGCTATTTATTATAAGGGTGCTTTCACTGCAAAGGTGACAAATGCAAAAAAAACTTGTCTTTTCTCATCTGCGCAATGGCGGAGCATATTTTTGGGAAAATGTGCCTAGAGCTTGCATAGATGAAAAAAGACAAGATTTTTTGTTTTTGTCGCCTTTGGTATGAAAGCACCCTAAGTGCTGAAGATAATATGCTTTCCACTGTGACACCTCTACCTACTTTTTAGTCTTCAAAACAATTTGAAATTGAGAAGTAGGGTTGTAAGTTGAGCCATGAAGTCAAGCATGATTTTAAAAAATTACTATAAGTTCTACCAGAAAGTTCTGTCCGTTTTCGGAATAAAAGAAAATACAAATTTTTCTTACTGTCAAATAACTTTATTTAATAATATAATTGCTTTATTATCAATAACTTCTTACCAGCGTGAGGGCAAATTTTGAAATATATTTTATCTTTTGATTCGAAAAATTCAACCAGTGCTTGTTTGATATCTTCATTTTTGAATTTTTTGCCCCCAAAAATTTTTGTAAAGACAAAAGCAACTGGTAGTCGGAGGGTGCTATGTTCGGGGAATATGGTGGATGTGATAGAATTTTCCAGCCTAGTTCTGCAACTTTTTAACAATTCCTCAAAGCAGCATGTGTCCTGGCATTATCTTGATGCAGTATGGTGTCCTTCCTGTCGAACATTGCCGGAAATGTAAATTTAAAGCTTTATTATAGCCAATTTGCTACTTCAGTATGTGTACATTAAGCGATAAAAATATAGAACCGAACATGCTAGAACATGAAATATAGAACGTGTCAAAACTTGTTGTAATTGAAACGGACAGAACTTTCCGGTAGACCTTATATTTATAGCAATTCGGTATATTCAACAGGGGTAAGGTGAAACATTTTTCCTTTCTGGAAATTCTACAAAATTCTTCTTTTGGGAGGGGAAACTTTCTCAAGACTCTCTACTATTTAATTTTTTTCCCAGAACTATGTAAAAGAAGAAATATTTTCTTTTACGCCTTTTAAGAATATAATTTAAAAACATTTCGTTTTTATGGAGAAAATCCTTTCAGCACTTACCAGATTATGTAGCCTGAGAACTTCTTGCTGTAATCTTGTCAAGCAGGTCACTTGAGTCTGATAGGCTTCTAAGCTCTTTTGTCTCCTGCAATAATATATGTTTCATTTTTCTCTCTACAATAAATATAATATTTTTAATCATCCATAAATTCGCTATCATTTCTTGTGCTTTTGCGAACAAGGTATCTCGATTTACACAGGGCAGAAATATAATTTGGCATCCAGCTAACCAAAAATATCGCTATACCAAGCTGGTAATAAAGGGACCAATCATAAAAGATGTCTCACTTTTTTCCTATATATTTAACCCTCCTCCTCACCTTTGTCACAAAATATCGCACTTCAATGGCCCCCCTGCCCCTCTTTGTCACATGCCACGCGCATGATGCATTGCATAAGCATGATGTCACACTTCTTGTTACACCGTCCCCTTGTCTCAATTTCACGAACCCCCTCCCCCCTCGAAGCATAACATTTATGAATGATGCTAAACTTATCAAACACGTAGCAAGTAAAACATTTTATTGAAGTTTGCAAATTCATGGTAATAATTATAGCTGAGAAAATCATTGCCGCTAGATATTATTGCATGGTAATGTTTCATACTTGATAAAAGTGTGGTGTACTGAGATAGAGCTGTGCAGAGTTCTTCCCCATTGTATGAATTATTAATAAACCAGACAGATTGATTAAGTCTAGCAAATTACTTTTACATGGTGTCTACAGGTCACAAAAGTCACGAATTCGGAAACAGGTCTCGAAAGTAAAGAAAAGTTTCGAAAACGTTCCACCCATAGGGACCAGTACCTTCCAGAAGGCACTGGGTATCCAGTATGCAACTGGTTTGAATTTTCCAGGATCTAATCCGTCTATTGCACAAAATATCCGGTTATCCAGCATGTTAAATTTTATTTTTAAAATTAATTAGTTAACGTGTTTCGAAATCATATAAGGCAGTGAGAAGCAAAGGGATGTAAGTGACCAAAAAACGATTCCGAGAAAAACACGTTCAAAGTTTCGATCTTATGGGACCTTTAATGTTAATCTTTTTATAAATCACTTCAGGGCGGAGCCCCTGTTTGAGACATTACTAACATATCTTGCCACAATATAGAATGGTGCTTTCCCTATCACTTGCACCGGTTAAACCCAAATTTTTAATTTCGTCACTTACACCCCTTTGCTTCTAAGTGCCTCATACGTGAATTACGCACTTACTATGTGTTTAGAAGCTGAAAAATATGTGTAGAATTTACAAGTTTCAAACATCAGAGCCAACTATTTGGTACTTATATACCGTAAAACGGGGTGAATAGAAACACTTTTGAACTTTGGTTTTAAATTTTTCATATTTGTCTTACTCTAAAAAATGCAAATTATTACCCAAACTCAGGTCTCTATAGGGCTTATTTGTTCGTGGTATTATTATTTTAATATTTCATTTCTGTGAAATAAAAAAAAACAAAAAAACATGGTGTTTCTAATCACCCCGCAAGTAGGGGTGAATAGAAACAGCCTTTTAATAGCATGTTTGTTTCTTTTGAAATTAAATAAGGGTGAATAGAAACAGTAAAATATATGTTTTGCTAATAGGAAATGAATAAATATTAAATTAATTCCCAAGATAGTTGTTTATTAACGCAAAAAAAACAGTAAAATAATCAAGAATATCGATATCACAGGGTTATTGTGTTATAACTAAACAAGAAATAATGTGACACATCTGCTTACCGTGTTCCTGGTATCATCAACAAAATGTTAAATCAGAAAGATCATCGTTAAAACATAACATGCCGTTGAAACGAGCACTTGAGCAGAGAACTGGTGATGAAAGTTTCTGAAAAACGTCTTTCCTAGAGACAAAAGTCTACAAGATGAATAAGTTATAGGGAAGTTGTTGGTTCTAGGTTGGCTGCAGGTTCTCTTTTTAAAAATGTGCCAACGAAACCATCATCTTCAAGGTAAGCAACTTTGCAAACATAGAATCTAAAACATGTTTTTGCTTTGCCATGTACTTTGACTACCATGTGGTCATCTTTATTGATGGAGATACTTTTGTTTCCGTTAACCTTACCAGTAACTTCGTCTTGTTCAGAAGATTCTGAAGTGGACAGAATCAGATCTTCGTCGTTGTCCTGCACTAAATAGGCACCATCATCCTCTGATGATGACTCGATAAGTGTTCAGTTTTTCTTGGCTTTTTCCTTGGATTCACCTGTTTGGAGCAACATGGGTTTTGGTCTTCAATAAGTAAAAGTTGGGGGTCTAAATCTCCACCAACGTTTTTAAAATCCTCAACGCCTGCACTTTTACCAGGTGTGACATTAATTTTGGTCCTCTATTTCCTGGCTTTAGGAGCCTGATCTCGTCTCATACTTTGGAGAAGATGTGTAAAGCTAATGTCAATAGCATTAGCGGATTGGTTCAAGTTGGTGGTATCCTGGTTTTTGTCTACACCAGTATTGGTACCTGGAAGCATTAAAAAAACTTTCATGCGATCTAGAGGTGCAATACCACATTTTTTAAAACCGGAAACGTGCTGTTTCTATTCACCCCGAAAAATTTCAATAACTGACCTATGAAATGTAAAAATTTTTAGAAAACATTCGGTTAACAGTAGAACCAAGAACAGGTATTACAATTTTATATTGATGTTCAACTTAGTCTTTACACTTATGTAGGCCTGTATATATAGAATATATTTTTACTTACCAGGAAAGTTCAAAGTAGACAAAAAATCTTCAGAAAAGTACTTCTTCAAAAACGTGCTATCAAAATCTACAAAAAGCCAACCAGACACAACATAATTTCCCTGTTGCCTTTGATTGTTGCCAACTCAAAACCAATCTCAGTTATAAATAATTTGCAGTCATTACATGTATATTTAGAGTAATGTACATGCAAGAAGTTTTGTTTCTATTCACCCCGTTTTACGGTATCATATAGGTGACACCAGATATCCAATATCAGGCAAAATCAGTATCCAATATGTTACCAAACAGTTATGGAAAAGCCAAGAAAGAGTTACAAAATTTCATTTTGAAAGTCGGGAAACCCTCTGCTTTTTATGGACACTAGTCGACTCGTGCGGAATTCCGCACTCATTTGGGAGAAAGGATATTATGAAGAAGAATAGAAAAAGTAAGCGGGTGTTGGTACACAAGAAGGCATGTCATTGAACCCATCAGTAATAATAGCCGTTACAAATTTTCCCCCCACTATTATTTAGATATTCAAAATAATAAAATCAAAAAATCCCAATAATAAGGATAATTATTTTTATTATTAGTATGCATAGCATTAAGATGTAACAACGAAACAGCTCGATTACTTAAAATATAGTTACTGTGTTGGTTGCTTAGGCTCTACGCATTCATAATATAAATGAATGCATAGAGTCCAACGACTGAATAAGTTTTACAAATCGACGCAGCTAAAACTGTCCAATTTTCTACACAATAAAAACAGAAAAGTTTCTTGTTTGTTTACTTGATAACAGATGGCGCCAATATGCACATCACCCATTTGGCATCCATTGAAGGACCTCTTCGTAGATTATTTTAAATCTCAAGTTTCGAGAAGCGGTACATTGTGAGAGCGTGGATCTATTTTTTGTCATTAGCCGGCATGGTAAGCTTTAAAAGGAGGGGTAAATCAGGGAATTTGATAAAAGAATAAGAGATATCCCGGAGCGACTGAAAAACAGGCTAGAGAAATAATATATATAGATATTAATTTAGAAAGTTACCATTTTTCTACTTCCTCCTCCATAGCAACCATAGCATCAGCACTATTCCATTCTTGGGCTCCCGGAAGCGGAGGATAATGGCCTGTCGAATTAAAAATTAAAAAAAAGTAAGAAATAATAATATGATGTAATAATAATCTCACACAGGAGCACACATATATCAATACTAGAGTTGGGCTTTGGCGCCAAAAACCAAGTCATAAACAAAAGGCAACAAACTAATAACTATATGAAAAATTTTTGTAGAATTTTTTGTTTTGCATTGAACTAAATATATAATTAAGATTAATTATATTTAAAAATAGAAGATATAGCAAAATAATATCATTAATCAATTGCGTTCATTAATAATTAGTTTAATATCAATTAAAGATGTGCAATTTTCTAAATTTTGTATAATGTGATCTGTAATTTCTCAAAATTTTTAAATTATAAAATAATTTTTGGAAAAAAAATGGAACAGACTTCAAAGCAGAGCAACTATAAATTGCTAAAATTTAAAACTCATTCTTTAAACAACTATGAAACATAATCTTTGAAGTTGGTCCAAAATTATGACAGTTAAAATCTTTTGTAATCATGAATCAAACAAATATAAATGGCTCAAAGTTAGCAACAGTTCCTTTTTAAAGTAAGTAATACGTGGTGTAACGGTATTTAGACTCTCATAACTTTTCGCCGACGTCAAAAATGATGCTTAAAATTGTATCGATGTTGTTTCCAGGGTATCCGCGCTCTTGAAAAGTTATGTATTTCGATTGTAAATACATAACTTTCCATGGAAAGTATTCTTATGGAAGAAATTTCTGATGGAAAAAGAAATTTCTCATGGAAAGTCATGATTTTTAGTGAAAAATGCTCCAAAATCATGGAATTTTAATCATGGAGTTTGGGCTTTGGAACCTATAATATATATTTTCTAAAACACCGTTTCTTTTTTCTTTCGTTTTTCCATATTCGAGGCTGTAAAAAGCGCGACAATGCATTTCTTATGCAAAATCAAAAAAAAAAAGTTTTAACCGTTTCTGCGTCGAATACAGTATTCTACTAATTTATGGTAAGAAATAAAATTATAATTGTGTGCAAAAAGTAAATTGAGTCGAAATTATGTTCATAAAATAGAAATCCTTTACCGGGAGATCGATAGATTCCGTTTTTGGACTTAAGAACTTTGTAAAGGTTTCGTTTTTAAGACTTTGGAAATTTGTAGTAGGTCCGTTCTTTGGATGCGAAATGTCCATAAATACGATTCCACTTTTCTTATAAAAGGATCCCATGAGTTATTATTTAACTGCATTACAACTTTGAAGGTGATTCTTAATAAATTAACACGCCCTTTGTAGGAAATTACTTTGTCTTACTAACATTTTAACCTTTTTCATTCCACAAACATCTATTTATTTCGAAGATTATCTCAATTATTTTAATTGCATTTTCACGATTTCCGACTTGTATAGGTAAAATTCTCTGTGTCTCATTTTTGGAACCATGCCAACACTGAGAAGATGTTTCGCGGAAAATTATTTACTTTGTTTGAATATATACTAGCTTAGAACGGCTTATTTATCTTTTATTTTAATAATTTATTTATTTTCTTGATTTTTTGTGAACTTGATTTTGTTATTAATAAACTTGTGAAATAGAATGCAATTTAAAAACATGCTTATTCTAAAATATTAGCTTAGTAATCTGCTATACACCAATAATATTTAAATTTCGGATTATATGACTACTGTAAGAAATTTAGCGTACGCTTTGATTTAAAAAATATCGTTGTAAAAACTATATTTTTTATTTGATTATTTTTTTTATTGATCAAAATGAATATCTTTTTTCATACTACTGGGGGGGGGGGGCGGTAACTCGTATGAGAATTTGAAGACGCTACGGTTGCTTAATGTCCTTAAAAGTTTGGTGATTACTTTTCTCCACCAGACCCCTACCTGTTATAAACTGTTGCAAAACTCATTCATCAAAAACTCGCCAACAGTGATGTTTCAGTTTATAGTATATAAGTAGAAAAAGGATCACACGTACTATAAAACAAGGGAAAAATATAATAAAAAAAATATAGGACGAATTTAATAATTAGATGAAAAAAAAAAATAAGACAGTGACTGAACTATGCACAAAGACATCTCTATGTTAAGAAAAATAATTAAATCATACGACTTGGACGATAGAATTTGGCTCAGGATGGCGCTACCACAAATACGCCACCTTCCTTTTTTTGACCTAAGAGTGAAGGGAAGGGAAATTCTCCACCTTCCGATACACTCGGAACTGCCTTCGGACTTCAGGGTCCACGGATTTTACATGAACGTATCCCCAAGTGTACATGGTGGGTCTTTCAGCGGGTCAGGCTACCACTGACCTGAGATGTTGTTTTCTTTGTGCTCTGACTCGATGCAAAGCTCATATAGAGCAATTTTAAATAATCACACAATAGTTTTCATAGATTAGGATACGTCACTTACCGTCAAATGGAGGTAAATAACACAGTAGAGTGCCCTTTGGGCAGCCATCCACTTCTAATTCTCTAAAAAAGAATAAATTCATTAAATTTTTAGGTTTTTTTTTTAAATTGAGGTTTTATTTGACAAAAATTGGTGAGTACATTACACGGAGCTCTTCTCCGGAAATTTTTCGATAATAAACTTTAAAAACGCATTTTTGAGGCGACCTCCGATTACTGGGGGGAGAGGGGGGGGGGGTGAATCAGAGAATTGAAATTAAAGTCTTGAAAACACATATCAGGTTATCAGGCAATCTTTTGTGACATCAAAAAGCAGGGGAGTTTAGGGACGCTACCCTGAATATTTTTCGAAATTCAAATCCCCAAAACAATTTTAGACTACCTTTGGGGACGTTTATGGAAGAGTTGGTGTTCGGGGACACCCCCCCCCCCCAACCCCCTCCTTGACTGCGTCCATAACGTTTTTTTAATGTATTTTAAATAAAAACTGTTGTTTCAAAAACCCCTTCCTCCTTTTTTCTTAAAAAAAAGAAAAAAAAAAAAAAAAAACGTGTGACTGCTTTGGTTCTCTGTAATTTTTACTTTCCATTCTTATTTTTTTTATTTGTTTGAAACACTATAAATAGCTCCTATAAATAGCTTCGGACTATGCTAGTCCTTTTCAGTGATACTTTAAGTCATTTTTTTTTTCCTCCTGAACCTCTTGATAAAGTTACTTTGGTTTTTAGCCTTCAACCATTTAGAACGGCTTATGTGCCTTTTCATGACAGTAGTTTGAGTCTCACATCTTATTCGAAAACCCTCAACTGGTAGGGTGGGATCAGAATGAAAGCGAAATATCGGAAATATTCACAATTGGAATACTTCATTGAAGCTTCAAAGACAGACAGAAGATCAAATAAAAAAGTTTCAGGTAGAAAAAGTTCGCAGCTATACTACACTATAAAAAAAAATGTTTGAATTTACTAAAAATTTCTTAGTAACATTACAGATCACTAGAGAATCACTTGTTACCAAATGCAATTACTACAAGGTATTAAGAAATTTGCTGTAATCTTACAGCACACTTGCTTACAGCGGCCTCTAACGCGTTTGTTCAGTCTTTTGCTGTTTTGAGTCCGAAAACTTTCGACGACTGTATTCGAGACTTGATATTATAATTAAATTTGACTCGACTGATTTTACCGAATACATTTTGGGAAAAATTATGCATTTGAGATCTGGAACTACCATTTAAAATTTGTAAGCAAATGCATAAGCAAACACTTAAGACCTGTGACTTCCAGTTTAAAAATGTCAAGAAATGCAATATATATATTACTGAGGTACAGTTCGTTCAGCAGCTCTAAAGAGCAACCTAGCCTTCTGGCGGTCATCCCTCCCAGCTCCGAAGGCACAGGAATCACTTTCAAGTTTTAGTCTTTTAAAGACGTCTAATGGCCTCATTCCCCACCTGATTTGAACCTTCGAACTGCAGATGAAGGGCTTTATCAGCCAATCAACAGGCTCAAATCGGTTGGTGAATATGGCTGTTATTGTCCTTTACTAAGTTTAATGCAGTAACGTTACGTTAGATTAAGCTCTAGCGGTTACTAGAAAAAGTCAAGGAATCCAACTTTCCTAGAGATTTTTTAGTAGTGCTACTAGTTTTTCTAATGGAAGTTTCTACAGAGTACAATACACGTTTTAGACAATGCTCTGGGTCAAAATGACTCCACCCTACCTGTTGGGGGTTAAACTGAAAAAAAAAAGTGTGGTTATTTTGCTTCGGATAATTTCTCACATAAATACATGAAACATTGCCCTGGGTGAGAGGGTATGGATGAAATGTTTCTTAGTATGTTTTGGGACTCCCAGTTCTTTTTAAAGGTGCACATAGTTATTTAAAGGAACATCGCAATTCTTGTTTATTTCTTGGATACGTGTATTTAGATGGCAGTTGCAGGGGTGACTGCGAAATATTTCTAGCTTTGTTTTGTAGAAGTTTTGGTGGTTGAAGTATAATAATTAAAACATTTGTACCTGAAGCGGCTGTTCAGTATTAAGTCATCAGTGAAACTATTTCTGAGGAAGAAATTCAAAGCTGCTGGATCAGCTCGTACTACAAGAGCATCATATGGTCCCACTTGGGAAGGGCTTTTCAATTTCTGAAAAAAAAAAAAAAAAAAATTGTGATTGTGAAAAAGGAAGCAACTCATTAGTTCTGATTTCCTTCTCATTGTTTAAGCAAATCTGAGTTACACGAAGCGTCGTATATTTAATATAAAAGTACAAAACTTGTAACATTATCAGAATTTTTCCAGGCTTTGTCTGCCGCTATCGATTGTTCCAGACGGTAGGTGTCAGTCAAGTATTCTCAGAAATCAGTCATTACTGAGAATTCTGCTTTATTGAGCAGCAGCCTCTCTTCAAGGAAGTATAAATACTTTCTGCAAGTACCTTCCTTATTTCACTTGTCTCCGCAGATAATTTAAGTCGTAAAAATCCTCTTAACTTCAACATAAAAGATGTTTTAAAAATTACAGATCATGCGTACCAACTGCTCAGAATACATCAAATCAGGTGCCAAAGGATATAAATCGAAGTGCTACCGAATCTCAGATACATACCCCATACGTATAGTAAGGATTACAATCAAGAGAGACATTTTTTTTTTGTTTTGAAGAATACATGTGCTTTCATGCAAGACACAACAGCAATATGCGACAAAGACATTTTTAGAGCATGTCATTTGTTCTACTGAATTTCATAACCACGCCCAAGTTGGCCTTTTTTGTTGCGTCATTAAGAGGGACTCCTCCTCCCCCCAGCGACAGTGATTGGTTCACTCCGTTATCGAAGCCATTCGTTATCGCTGTAAGTTTGGTAAAAGTAGCAACAGTCTGTTACTACGGAGACAAAATATATCTGTCACCTTTGATGTGAAAGCGCCTTAAGGCTCTCTTCCGACTCATTTGTTTTTAAATTAGATTCATCGACACACAAGATAGGGATCATTCATAAATGATGTCTCGCTTCGAGGGGGGATTAGATAGTGACAAGTTGACGGTATTGCGAAAGGAGGGGTTCGTGAGATGGTGACAAGGGGAGGGGGTAAGAAGAAGTGCGACATCATGCTTATGAAACATAGCGTGGCACGTGAGAAAGCGGGGGAGGGGGTATGTTGAAGTGGGACATTTTGTGACAAAGGGGGGGGGGGACGGGGGATCAAATATATGGTAATATGGCAAAAAACCATGACGTCATTTATGAACGGTCCCATAACCATAACCTAAAAAGCCAGAAAATAATTCTGCTATTGAGGCAGTCCGTAAAGTTAGTTCTTATATTCGGGGTGGGGCCTCAGTGGCTGAGCGGTCAAATCGACTGGCTCCGGTACCTCCCTGCGCGGAGAGAAAGAGGCGTGGGTTCGAGTCCCACCTTTGCCATGGGTGTATTTCCTTCTTTGTATATTAAAATCTGTTGTGCTGTCTTGTTCTATCTGTTCTTTCCTCTCAATCACCACATCCGGTTAAACCCTCGTCAGGGTAGGTACGGTGGTGATTGATGAGGTATAAATATATTCGGGGTGTACATTGACTATTCTAACATACACAGCAACCAGCTCTACGCAGCTACCATAAAAGAACTGAGGAAGTGACACTTCTACCGACAAAAAAAAAGGGACTTCTGACTGGCAGAGTGCCAGGAAGAATCCATTCATGTTCGGGGGAGAAACTGCTGGTATAAGGAATGTGCCGTATTCTGTTCTCGTTTCTGTTCGTTTGGAGTACTCGAATTTCTTCCGAACTGATGCTATATGCCAGTTTATAAATTTGGTTGCTTTCAACAAACAGAGAAAGCAAGCATTCTGATTCGAGAATTAATAAACGCGCGTGTAAAACGAACTTCCCTAAAACTCGAATGGATTCGTCTTTTTCTGCCATGCGCAGAAGCGCCCAAGAACCAGAACTCCGTGGTCGAAATGTACACCTTTTGTGGCTTGCGCTCATACAATTGAGGCAACAATTATTACATTTTCTTGTTCATTATTGAGAAGTATTTTATTTTTAGCCTGCTTTCACGTAAAAGAAAAAAAAATAATAATAAAACAGGAAAAAAGGCTTAATGTATCCAGAACATATCGTTAGAAATCAAGAAAAGTCAAAAATAAGTTAAGAAATTAAATAAAGATTGAAAAATAAAAAATTTGAAAGTAGGGTTTTGAGATGGGGAAAAAGTGTGTCTGTCGGTCTGTCTGTCTGTCTGTCCCCCCCCCCCCCTAATAACTTTTGAACGAATTGTCCGATCCGAAAAATTCTTTTTGCATTCTCGAGGACATCTCATTTCCATATTTTACTTTTTCATTTGAACAATTTTTTGTTCAATTTTGAACAGATCAAAAAATTTTAACATTAGCGCCTATGGGCGAAAATGAAGCAAATGATGTAAACTCTGGGTACAAGATCCAAGTTCCAATGAACAAGCTTACTGGAGGAAGCTCTTGGCGTGAAATATTGATTTGAACAATTTTGTTCATTTTTGAACAGTTCAAAAAAAAAATTAACATACCGCCTACGGGGAAATTTCAATCCTATATAATTCCTGATCTAACGGCCCGATTTGCTTGGAACAAACTTTATCGGAAAGCTCTTATGACGTAGAACATGTACGAGTAGAAAGTTCATCCAGAACTAACGAGCTTATTTTCCTATGAAATTTTTTGATCGGGATTTTCAAGAATATTTTTGAATTAATGAATGATTAAATGAATAAGCAAAAGAATGAATGAATAAATAAGTGAATGAATACATGAATGACTTAATAAATGAATTATTGAATGAATATGTATTAACCGTTGAAAAAGGTATATTTGAAGCAATTAAGAACTAAAGCTAAACGAGAAAGCTAGATTAAAAATTTGAATTCGGTGTATACGGGAAAGTAGGCTCGTATAGTTCTAGATGGAACTTCTTGTTGATTTATGGTTTTGGTGCGCAATATATACTCATCTAAAATAGTGTACTGGAAAAATGTCATAGTGGGGAGACATTGCCACGAATTTTCAGGTGTTGTCACTAGTACATTTTTTTTTTCTTTTACGACCGACGGCCACCAGCTCCAGCTTCGGCGCACCTAAGGCCTCGGCTAAGAGGTGTACGGGTGTCTGGTGGAGAAAAGTACATTTTTTATGCTTATTTTAATATTAACCGTATTAGAGCGACTTCACTGTTGCCAAAAATGTCGAAGGAGCGTGAGTAATATGTCACTTGCATTTCTGCTCTTGACTTAATTAAAACAATATTCTTTGGAGGAAATTCAATGGTCAAAATGAAATTCAAACAAGATCAGCTTGATCATGCTTCTGCAGCGCACTGGATCGTTTGTATTCTAATGCAGGCCCGTCATTTCAAGATTTTCCCGGTGTGGGGGGTGGGAGGTAAAAGGTACATTTTTTATGCATATTATGGGTAATAAACAAAATACATACATCTTCTATAAATAAAAGTAAGTGCTCGTTTGTTCATCATTTCAAATCTCCGAAATCACTAATTGCTTTGAAATTTTTCTAGAACATTGCGTTCGAATACATGCGTGTTTTTATGTATCACTTTTAATTAATTTTAATTTTGATTTAATTATTTCGTTTTTTAATGTTTTAATTGAAATATTTCGTTAATAATAAGCTAACATAAGCTAGCTTCGAATGTCAACAGCTGAATTTTCTTCTGTTTACGTTTGATTTAGGCTAATTATGAACAAACGAACACTTGCATTTTTATTTATATAGATGGCAACAGTTTAATTTAGCTATTTTCATTTTGATTTTAAAATTTTGTGTTTTTTCTGCTTGTATTGAAGTATTTCTCACTTAATGATTAAAGGGAACTTTAAAACAAAGATTATTCATTTCGAATGGCAATTTTGTAATTTAAAATTTTTATGTTTGTGTTTCTTCTGTTTTGATAAGGCTTATATTGGAATTTTTCAATGTGCCGAGCCAGACAATATCAAAATCTTTACAAACAACGGAACGACAAAAAAAAAAAAAAAAAAATTGCCCGCAAGCATTGTGAAAAAAACAAAGCTCAAGACCAATCAATCAAATCGAGCAGTTTAGATCTAGACACGGATTGCTTCTCACGTGGACATTATATAATGCGTGTTCTATAATGGGTAAATCAGGCAATCAATATTTTCAAACAATGAAAAAACAAGCATCGTGAAATGAAACATATTAGAAATATATGCTTTCTCTTGCTTTTCCATCGATCCAGACTGAGCCACAGCAACGCGTGGGCGGGTACCGCTAGTACATATAAAAATACGTTGTGCTTCAGAAAGTCGTGGGCCGGGGCAATTGCCCTATGCTGATTCCCCAAATACTAATGAAATTTAGAACTAGTGTTGTCCTTAGTATCATTCATCGTTTCTCCGCAATTATTGAAAACAGAAGAAATCAATGAAAACTAAGATTAAAAGAAAAATCAATTGCAAGTTGTATTTTGTTGCTAAATCTTAGTCATTTTTATTGCTCTTGTAAAAAGATAAAATAATTTACCTTCAACATGAATTTACCAATTCCACATCTACGAAACCGTTTCCGGACAGTAAGGAGTGAAAGGTAAACAACTCTTGTTCCTGGAATTCTGGAAAGAAAATATAAAATTACAATTTCTTAATAGCGTAACTCCAAATCATTTTTATGAACAACGCTGTCATCCATGGAATGTTTTTCATCGTAAATCATCTACAACCCATAAAAGCCAGTTGAAAAAAAATGAGCATGTTAAGTTCCCACAAATATTTTGTCCCACTTAAATGGCAAAGCTAAAAAAAAAAAAAGAAAAAAAAGTTGAAGTAACTAAACTTGGAATAGATTTTAAGAGATGTTTATTAGAAGTAAGGGTGAAATATTTTCCTTTCAACCCTTCAAGGAAAAATGAAAGAGAAGTTTAATAATGTAATTCCAAATTCCGTCACTTTTATAGAAACGGAAAAATTTTAATCCATGTATTTTTTTTCTTTTCTAGTTTTGACTTTCAAAATATTTTGGAAGAGTTTTAACTCGGTTCTCATGTTCACTAGGCAACACTTCATTAAAACTTTAAAATTACATTGAAGAAAACTGTTCGCTCAAATTTATTTGAATTTTATTTTGCCTGACCTAGGGATGTACTTGAATAAAATATAAAGTTAGGGACGTAAGTGTTAATTCAGTACGGTACGCATAGATAAACAACCGAGAAGCCTGAAGAAAGCTATTTGCATTTAAACTTTCCAGGAAAAATATTCATTCGTTGAAATTTACCTACAGAAGAAAACTACGCTTGAATGAGCTTAAATTCTCTAAATTTTAAAGTAATGCTTGACCTAAAGCCTTCACATCATTCTATGTACCTCTTTGCCAGATATTATAACGGGCCCTTTCCCCTTATCGTTCTTTTTTAATCTTTTTTCTCTCTTTCAGTTTAAAACTCTAAATTATATACTCTTTGCTTGCCTAAAAAAGTGATTAATGCTACTTACGATGTTAAGGAAGTATTAAATAATTTCCATCACCAATAAAGAAGAATCGTGACTGTCATTCACTTTTAAAAAATCTTCAAAATATTTCGAAATAGACATAATTAAGTTTGCTGTAAAAACATTATAAAAAATGAAAAAAAAGAAAGAAAGAAGAGAAAAAAATGGTTAATTTAAAAATATTTCATTTTTTCCAATAATATATTCATTTTAGTTGCGGTTTTTCATCGTTTTTAAAGCAGCAAGAATTTTATTTTTCCTGTAAAACAATTGTTTAACTACACGAGCATCAATTCTCTTTTGTACTTCTAGAAAATGTATCGTATTTAATAATGCTACTGTTGATGCTAATTGAAAAGAAAATTCAATTTTTTCCCCTTTTTCTTTTAAAGCAATCCTTGGGCCCCCTTTATTTATGGCTCCGTTAGCATAGAAACGGTAGCACCGGTTTTGTGTGGGCCTTGGTTTGATCCGAAATCGCTTGATACTTCATGACTTAGCATTGACATCAATAAATGGCATAAATCTGTTAATATTTGGAGGGAAAAAACGCATCAGGGTTAGAAGTTCTCAGGAAAAAACAAAAAACTGGACCAGTACGAGCTCATAGGCAATGTGACTGGTCCAGTTAAAGTCTCACATGTGAACTGCGTGTTTCTACACAACCTTAAAAGGGCTCATTGCGGAATTCATAGTAATGAAATGGCTGACTATTTTGCAAGGAAGGGAACTGGAATATTGCAGATGTCCCGGGATCCTATCCCTTATCTTTCTATCATCCGTATAAAAAAAGAACGCCGGAGTAATGATTTCCGATCTAGGCAGGCTGATGAAATTAATTAAAAGCGCTGGACGGAATCTCTTAAAAATTCCAGTTGTCCCGGCTTTTGGACTAGAGACCGGACTTGCCTTGCTGGTCATCTATTTCGTTTCAAAATCATGTCATCTCCTAACTGTGTTTTATGTACACTGGTGTGCAAAACTTAAGCAACAGTGTAAATTTTAAGTAGATAGCTATGAAATTGCAGAAAAAGAGTTCTTGCGATTAGTACAATGAACATGGAATTCAGTAGAAAGGTCATGCGGATGCAAATATCAGGAACAAAGCGTCAGAGGCAATGTGAGCGTATGCAAAACGCGTGCTATTGGTGCGCACCTTAAGAGCACAATAAAAGGGAGGATGGAAATGCAATTAAAGACATTCGCTGTAGGTGCAAGTGTGTTTTTTCGTGAACTATGGCTAGAAGAAATCATCTGGGCTACTGCACAAGTAGAAGAATGATCGGAAAGTTGGAGGAGGGTGACCAGTGTAGCTGAAGAGTTCGGAATCAACAAAAGCGTCGGCGTCGTTTCTCGCGCTTGGAAAGCCTTCCAACCACAGGTACAGCTGTCAGAAAGGCTGGCAGTGGCCGCCCCAGGGAAACAACTGCAGTTGGAGTTATGGCAAAAGAAAAAACCCCTGTTGCTGTGTTTTGCACACCAGTGTAATGGTAACACTAGCATGGACGCATTACATTTAATTGAATGCCCGAAACTGTCCGGACATTTGTTCAAGAGCAGGTAACGGAGAGGCTACAATTTTTTAGTCTAATTGATGTGCTTTCGACTCTTATTGTATATTTATATCTGTCTTGTATTCTAGTGTTTATGTTGTTTTTGCTCTCTCCACGTATTTGGTGAGTGTGTTTTTCTCACACTGGTCAACGAACATTGCTCAAGTGCTACTGCTAAAAATAATAATAATAATAAAAACATAATTTTAGCACGTTGACGGACACTTGCGTCTACAGCCGTCAAAGCGAAATTCACTATGCGGCATGATGGCAATAGCTGTCCAAAACGAAACGGTCGTTTTTTAGACACGACGGCTATAGCGGCGCAAATGTGCATTTGCAAGGCGTACAAGTAGAAGCCTAGTGTCATGTTTTGGAAACAATTTTCTTGGTTGAATTTCGTTTTCCACATGTTACACGACTTGCAGCCTCTGTATGCACGTGGTTGTGAAGGGAGTAGTGTGATCGTGTTTTCTCTTGAATTTGTAACTGTTATTGATACATTTAACTACCGCCATCATCCCATTACTTATAGAGTCCGCTGTTGCCATGACGGTTATAGCCGCAACCTAATTAAAGGTGCTGAATTAATCAAAATTAAGTTTATTTAAGCAGAAAGAGTAAAACTACACTTCTAATATCCTAAAAATTACAAAAACTTATGGTGTTAATTTTCGAACTTCACTTGTTCCTACTGTCCGTCAATATGCTAAAAGTAGGGATGTAACGAATATTCGGCCACTATTCGGTATTCGGCCTATTCGGCCCTTTAGCCGAATATTCGGCCTGGCCGAATAGTCATTTCATCACCGAGACGAATATTCGGCCTGGCCGAATAGTCATTTCATCACCGAGACGAATATTCGGCCTGGTCGAATACTGGTTAAGGTCAAATTCAGCCTGGCCGAATATTGATGGACTATTCGGCCGAATAGTTCTGCTACAGTAGTAATGTAAAAAAATTAAGAAATTAGTAGATTTTAAACATTAAAAATTGTATTATAATTATTTCAAAAGAATACATTGGTATAAAGTTTTAATAAATACTAATAATTTAGAAAAAAAACTACTTTTTTAAACCTTGTTTTCAAAAGCAGATTTAAAAGTTGTAATAATGTATTTTATACTTGTACTTAGCGTTTGCTCCCAAAAGCTGGCAATAGTTAATTATGATGGAGAATATGAGAAATTAATTTTGTTATTATTAACAAAGTGGAAGTCAGACTTTGCTTGGGTAGACTGATTTATTTGTGAATATCGGGTAAGTGATAAATGTGAAATGCCTAGAATATATTATGAATATTTAAATAGCATAAGTTATTAGGGTTCTTGAAAATAAAAATAAATTCCAGTTAAGTGTATTAAATTTTAATAGATCTTTTAAAAATAGGTATGTAAAAAACCTCCATAAAATAAAAATATTAACTTTTATAACTTTTAAAATATCTTCATAAAACAGTTTTGAGCAAGGAAAAAGTTCACCACGCAATATTAGTTCTTTCATTTGAATTAAATAATTAGTAAAATATTGCAAATTTTTACTACCGTAAAACCTGTCATTTCTATTCTACTTGTGGGTGAAATTCTGAGTTTTATTACATTCAAAACAATAGAGAAAATTATTTATTTTAAATAGTTTTAAATTCTAAACAAACAGAATTAAATCATACATCATAGATTGTGTGTAATTGGTGCTTGACTTTGTGAATAATTTTAAAATTGACAATTACAACGATTTTCTAGAAACTTTAATATTCGGCCGCCGAATATTCGGTATTTGGCCCAAGACATTCGCCGAATATTCGGTCTAGAAGAAATGGCCGAATATTCGGCTTCGGCCTGGAAGAAGTGGCGGAATATTCGGTATTCGGCCAAATTACTATTCATTACATCCCCAGTATTCATTGGCACATTTAATGCATTCTTACTTCACGCACGCATCATTTTACGCAGCATCGCACGCAACACAGATCGCTGAAAGTTCAAAATTCTTAACAGATTTATAAGAGATTTCTGCAGGAATTTCCACGCGAAACTAAGTCCCCTGATATGTTCTACAAAGAGTCAATCAAACATTGAATGCTTTAAGAAATTACCTATAGTTCTTGTTGAACGTGGCTGCTGCAATGAGACGGTGTTCTATACCCACGTGCGTGGATTGTAAAGAGTACCTCTCCAGAGCCACTCGTCGCTCCTTTTTGCGGGCCACTACTGCTCTCAGGAATGCATCTAAACCCCTGGAGAAGTCCTCGTGATCGTCATCTTCTTCCATGTCACTGCAACAAGTAAAGCAATTTGTGGAGATCCCCCAGGTGTAAAATATACTAGAACAAAACTGATTCTGGTATCATATTGGGATACCAGTTTATGAAACACAGGATCTGGTATGATAGTGGATCCCGTAGGGTACTAGTTCCAGTATCATAATGAAAATTTGCACCGGTTGTTGGAACAACCGGTTCCGGTGTCATAACGGAAATTTATACCAGACTATGAAGTACCGGTTCCGGTGTGATAGTGCATCCGATATAATACTGAATACGCTATCATACCAGAATCGGTTGTCCCAAAAACTGGTCTATTTTTTTTTATACCAGGATTTGTTTTCCAATAGGGGATTTTATTTACTTCTTTACATTATCCCGAAAAATATTCCAAATCTATGCTATTATTTACATTTTCTATTCAAATGATTTTTTTAAAAAATATTCTCCACTAAACTTCATTTCCATTGTTCAAATAACTAACGCTCGCCTGGAGCTTTAATGCCCAAATTTCGTTCTCAAACCCTCACGGCATCTATTCAAGATGCAGAAAACTGTCAGCACTAACGTCGTATGATTATGCCGTACTTTAACACTAGATTTACCAGAACAGTTATCTTGACTGTTTCGAAGCTTCCAGTTTGCATAATTTGTTGCTAATTATAGTGCAACTTTCAATGGAGGCAATTCACTGCTAGAGGGGCTCATGAGCGTTCATCGTTGTCACGTGATATCCACTCTTTGTTTACTAAGATCTCCAATTGAGTTCTACGTGGCAAAATTAGTTACTCGTATCTTAAAACTAATTAGACTATTTTCAGATTGTTCTGATTATAACCCAATATTTACATTTAATTTAATCTTTATAAAAGAAATTTATTCATTATTACAATAGTTATAGTGCTGTATTTAGTGTTAATTTCATGTAATATAGAAGAACTTTATTTAGTTCTAGTGTTTAATTAGATTTGTCGAGCTCGATGTAAAGCGATGTAAGCTTCCTTTGTTTACATTGCTTTCATCGGTGCCACGTGACCAATGACGTTGCTTGAATTGCCTCCATTGCATTGGCTTTTCCTGATGTACGGTAAGTAGGACAAGTGAATGTGACTGCAAGTTTTGTTGTAATTAGTAGCAACTTGATGTAAAATGAAAGTTTAGAAATGGCTGAAAACGGCCTGGTAAATCTAATGTTAAAGATACTTTGAGTACTTATTTCGCTTGGATACCCTCGGCTAAACTGAGTTCTCAATGCTAATTCGCATCGTCAGAGTGCAGTTGCCTCCAATTCATGGGCAACTTGGTGTCAGAATTTTCTAGTTGTGCCAGATGAAAAAAGGGTTGCCAGTTCCTGGGGAATCAATTAAGTCTGTAAATGGCGGGGAGGAAATACGCAGCTCCATTAAAACAACGACAAAAATAAATTCGTTCCGTTGAATACCACTGACAAAATGTAATTTGGTATTTATTAGCAAGCATGTTGAAAGATTTATAAGTTGTCAAAAAGTTTCTAAAGCTCATTGTGTACCATACTAATAGCTAGAGACTAGACAAGTGGACAATGGATGCCAAGACATCGGCCGTGCTCAAATAGTTAGTTTTGCATATTATTACACCTACGATTGCTGGTAGATTTTCCATATTTCGCCAATATTTTCATTGAACACACGTGGCTAAGAAAGAGACTAATGAACATTTTTGGCAAAAATATAAAAGCATGTGAAAAGGCGGTAACTACAGTGGACCAGTCGGTAGAATCTCGGTTACTCCAGAACACCGAAAGTGAAGCAACATCGACTAAGGTCAGCGTTTGGGAGGGTGACAACCTCTCGCGGCTGGTTGCTGTGGTCCGTGTACGCTAAAGGGAGCTGGTGCACGTTGAATAGGTCGTGGCTCCAGCGTCCTCCAAGGAAAATAATTCCTCTGGGGGTGCGCCGTGTGTCGGCGTAGAAAAGCGCTGACGTAGTTATGCGTGTCGTAAGAGGCGGCTAAAATAGCACTATCCGATCCGGGTGACGTAAGGCTTATTTTGTAGTTTGACTATGACCCCGGGTCGGTAAAGCAGGTAGGCAACGCTCTGCCAGTCCAACCCCTTATGGCCGGTGCTGGTTGTCAAGTGTCTAGAGAGTTTGTGGGAAGTTCGAGGAGGACAGCGCTGCGGCCGCACCTTCTCCTATTGGGGGTAGTCTGAGAAACCGGAAAGGTATAGTCATTATGGCGTAGTTAGCATTGGTTACCTCTGGGGGGCGCCAATACCAGATGACGGTCTCTCATCTGGTAGCTGGTTCAAAAAAAATGAAGAGACCTCTCAAAGGGGCGGAAATCGCACTCCATCCTATAAGGGCCGGAGCAGCCCACCCCTAGACTCAGGAGCAGCCTACCCATTCTCCCTCGCTACGCGCGAGGGCACAACAACAACAAGAGGCGGTAACTCCCTATATATACTAAGCAGTAGTCCGCCTGTGTTTTCGGACATGTCATGTAATAAAAAAATGTGAATTGAATTTGGCTTTACTTTTTTTTTCCTTTACGGCGCGTGGGGGATTTTCTATTGTGATTAGCAACACTTTGGTAGTATTACAGATAGGGCCCTAAATCTTCATAACCGTATGATGTTTTTCCAACTCGACAAGACATTTCCGGAGAGAGAAATGAGAAATGCTGTTGGAAATGGGAACTTACCTTCCAGTTTCTGACTCATCTCCCGAATCGCTGAAGATATCTGAAAAAGGGGATTCCACAGGCGTTTCTCCTGGATCCCCACGGCTGCTCTCACTCTGTGGAGCGGGAGGGGGCAAGCTCCGATTTTTGGAAGTCTGTATCAAGGGACTCAATACTTTTTCCGGACTGTTATCTACTGGTCGGAATCTGAAACAAAGGAAAATAAGCATATG
Source organism: Octonoba sinensis (assembly GCA_038502835.1). NCBI lineage: Eukaryota > Metazoa > Arthropoda > Arachnida > Araneae > Uloboridae > Octonoba > Octonoba sinensis. Next base: position 11,827,799 of record CM076600.1, read on the forward strand.
TTGTCCTAGCTATACGAAAATATAGCTGTGCAAATAATTGGCTATGTAAAAATTACAAACAATTTAAAAATACAGAAAAATGATAGTAGCAAATTTCAATATTTGAAACAGTATATTTTAGTATCTCCATGCCCAAACATGTTTCTGTTGTTGTTTCTAATGTCACTTGGGTATCCAAGTTCCCCTTAACAAAGCGACCAGGATTTAAGGCAGAAAGGAGCACTTTCCGTTTGTAAATGAGCACCACAACGGTGGAAGCATGACTTGGCTCATTATGTAATTGGATGACACCAGATGGCGACACCACAAATACGCCACTTTCCTTTTTTGACCTAAGAGTGAAGATAAGGGAAATTCTCCACCCTCCGGTACTCTCAGAACTGCCTCGGAACTACAGGGTTCCACGGATTTTACATGCACGTATCCCCAAGCGTACATGGTGGGTCTTTCACCGGATCGGGATTCAATCCGGTCTTCACCGGATTGAATCCCCAATCTTCCGGTTGGAAGTCCGACACCCTAGGGATCGTTCATAAACGACGTTACGCTTTTTTCCCACATATTTGAACCCCCCCCCCTTTGTCACAAAGTGTCACACTTCAACGGACCCCCCTAACATCCTTTGTCACGCTATGTTGCATAAGCAGGGATGTCACACTTCTTGTTACCCCCTCCCCTTGTCACACTTTGTCACCATTTCACGAACCCCCCTCCCAGCCTCGAAGCGTGACATCATTTATGAATGATCTCCTAACCACTAGGCTACCATGGCCCATACACATATTTCTAGTTTCTCGTAACTGGACAAGAAAGAAGAAAATAAAGCGAAACCAATATATTAAGAAGGTTTACACAGAAATACATATTTACAAGAAATACCCTTGCCTTACCAGGAAAAAATAATTAATATGTAAAAAAAACAGGGAAAATCTGTCCCACCAAAATAAAACCACTTCTATTAACAGGCAATAATATCCACCATGCTTATGTATGACTTGGAATGCCTGATGTGGCATACCTTTTACCAATCCCTTGAGGACCCTAACATCAATATTTTCACAGGATTTCAAGGTATCCTTTCCCAGGATATCCGCGACTGAAACTGTCTGCGATTGGCATATCCAGCGCTACTTTGTATATCCCAAACGTTTTCTTGGTGACTGATATCAGGGGAAAAAGTGCGACATTCCATGACATGCACCCCCTTATCCAAAAACCATTCCTTTGAGGACCCTAACATCAATATTATCCCTGGATTACAATGATATCCGCCTTTAATTCTACTACAGACTGAAAGTGTCTGCCTTTGGCATGTCCAGCGCTGCTTATCATATCCCAAACATTTTCTTGGCGATTGATATCAGGGGAAAAAGGGGACATTCCATGACACGGCACTCCCTTATCCAAAAACCTTTCCCAAGAAGAGTTTGCACCGTGAATGGCATTGTCCTGCTGTAAAATACAACTTGAGCCTGCAATTCTCTCTGTAAAAGATAATAAACTGGTGGTTCTAGCCTTTCTTGGTAATCAGTAGCCTTCATGCGGCATGAGGGAAATGTCAGGTTAATTTTACCACCATAGCCGAAACCACCCCACTCCATTACAGAGCCTCCATCTTGCTGTCTTGTGGACAAGATTTTCTCGTCTTTCTTAATGTCATGCCAATCTAACGCAAGGTTTCCTGAGAGCTGCAAATTAATTTTTTTCTCATCTGGGAATATAGCACGATACCACTGGTCCTCCCAGATTTCATGACATTTGTCCCAATCTACTCCCCTTGCTTGTGGATACCTTTCAGCATGGCCTGCTACTTTCTTTTTGTATATCGTAAGTTGCTGGTACGTTTTAAAATGTGTGAGAGGGTTGATTTTGTCACAGGGACATTTTCCTTTCAGCCAGTTGTCTGATTGAAGTACCACCTCGTGAAAGCTGCCGCACATCGTTTTCCTGTCAAGAAATAATTTTTCTGCATGTACGTTTCTTTTTTTTTTATACCCGTACGCATTGCCCTGATTCACGAAATTGTCTTTTACGGTTTTAGATCGTTTTATTTGTTTAGATATTTGCCTATGGGATAAACCGTGTTCCTTAAGAGCTGTTATCTGGCTTTCTCGAACTCCGATAGCTGGCTTCCTTTTCCCATTGCAATGCTGCAGGAGAAATCAAAAGTACTACCTTCTGAAATTGTCAAAGTTCGACGTGCATTGAACAGGTTATAACAAGTCCCTGATGTCATAAACCGCTTAATCTGTAGCAGTTTGCAGGCTGGGACTTACCAATAACAGTAATAACGGTAGTGACTTTATTTCAGCGGGACATTTTCCCCCCTCCGTTTGTACATATTCGATTTTCTTTACAAGCCCTTGTAAAGTAGGGGTTGATTTAGCCCTTGTAAATATGCATTTATGTATAGGATATAACTGCATATTTGTTTTGTTCTTATTGGTTTGCTTCATGTCCAGTAACGACTCATTGTCATGGTGGCTTTATCTCGATGGGACGCACCGTAAATATAATATATTAAATCTTCAAAAAAAAGTTTTAAGTTACACAGTTTTATTTAAAAAAAACTAAAATGCATATATTATTTATATCCTTTTTTAAAGTTAATTAATTTTATTGTCTAATAAAAAATCAAAATTCTTTTTAAGAAAATTCGATCAGTGGAGCACAATAAACTTCTTTGCTCCTGCTCAGTTTCTAAGCAAAATCTCGCTGATCCACTGATCCGCTCCAAATCTATGTTCTTGAGTAAAAAAAAAAAACAGTTTTGAAAAGATTTCAAATCATCATTGTCAGAGCGAGGGGCACGGGCCCCCATTGGGCCTCCTTCTGGTTGAGCCATTGATACTCCGATAACTCATCCAAAACGGGGCAGTAAAATTTCCGAATTTTCAGTTCGCACCACATAATACCGTTATAAATATTTGAAGTTCAAGTTGAAATTAAGATTAAGAAAATGCATTGCGACAACATTGCTGAAAATTTTTATATTATTTTAAAAGATCCGCTTAGAAAGGGAAATAAAAATATAAACCAATGAAAAAAAAAACATCCGCACAAACCCACGCCTGTTAGGCTGAATTAATATAGAGGGAAAAAAAAAGGAAAGGAAAAATCAAAACACTCATCGTAATAATAATAATTTAACTTTGTGCAAGTAAATAGTAGTAGAAATATAATTTCACGTGAAATTATATTTCTCTTACTCATCGTAATGTCTCATAGCAACCGATCACCCCTATTTCGATAAAATCGAAGCAGAGCTGACGCATGCGCAAATTCTTTCATGGCTCTGCCTTAGCATTATGGACAATGGAGGGTACAATTTACAGCTCGAAGATTGTCTAATATGTTAACTATTGCAGGCTTGAAACGTATTCACAGCCGCGAATTTAAGTAGAATAACTTAAAGACTTAGCAGATTGATAATTTTCTTACGTTTATATGTTTGAATTACAGCTTAAAAAAAACTGGTAGAAAGGACTAAATCATTGAAATTTGTGATAACAAGAGGGTTGAATCTGTTTTGAGTCATGAAGAGTGCTTTTAGTAACTCGAATATATTAATGAAAATTATCCGTTGAGAAAGCAATAAGACTTCTCTAGTTGAATACTAAAATTACTTCGTTAAGTATTTATCTATTAGGCAAACTGGTGGTGAAACAGTTCTGTTCGTTTCCAGATGGCGCGAAAAAAAGCAGCTTTCGAAGAAAATTGATGTCAGTTGTGCCATTTAGGAACTAGTAGATAAGTAGTTCCCCTCCTTCGTGATTGGCCACTTTTCAACATTGAAATTGTTTCGGGACCGATGGTGACAAAAATAAATTTTTATTAAGATGAAAATAATTATCTTTCGGAAAAAGAAAATTGATATATACTGGCAAAAAATATATATTTCGAAAGAAGTTTTTAAAATACATATAAATTATAAAATTTAAATTGCACAAGAAACCCTATTAAAAGCAAATCAGCTTTTTTTTTTATTGCCCAATCCATTTTTGCAGTTGGGGCATTTCTACGCACATTATTTGCGAATTAACGAATTTTAACCTGTTTGCATTTAATTTTTATATTTTAGAATGCAACTAACCCTCGTGAATCTGCTTCAAAGTATAAAGTTTCTTGTTTAAAAAAGTAAATAAGTTCTTTTTCAAAATGTTTTAATTGAAAAATGCTTTTTTGTGCATACCGCAAACGTGAACATTATTATTTTTTATATGAAACTCTTTTTTGTTTTTAGAAGCTTGGCACTTTGTATTAAGATACGTCATGGTTACTTACATTTAAAAAAATTGTAATCCAAAGGTTTAAATTCTTTAGCTGCAGTGCAAATGTATAAGTGCAAATGGCACGTCCGCAACAATGGAATGGTCAGTGTAAGACATCGAACATCCCTGCTTGTCGCACCTGTGCAAATAACACTTGTATTATTATTTTTTTATGTCTAAAGGGCTGCTCTTGGCATCTGCCAATGGAGGCAATTCATCGGGTCACGTGATAACGATGAACGCTGATTTGTTTAAAAATTTTTTAATTGAGTTCTACGTGGAGTTCACGAAGCAAAATTAGCTATCTTAAAATTAGACTAATTTCATAGCTTTTTCTGATTATAAACCAAGTAATTTACCTTTAATTTAATCATTAGAAGAGAAATTTATTAATTATTACAATAGTTATAGTGTTTTATTTAGTGTTAATTTTATGTAAAGTAGAACTTTATTTAGGCCTAATTTTTAATTAGATTTTTCGAACTCGAAGTAGAGCGATACTACAGTTTCCTTTGTTTACATCGCTTATCGCGTGACCTGTGACGCTTTATGAATTGCCTCCATCGTAGACCAAGTGCTAGATTGGAACCATGTTCTTAAGCGGCACCACAATGAGTGTGGTACCATCGCCATATGAGAATTTTGACGTCCAGTTCCTCCACCTGAAATGGCCAGCACCCGGACTCTGTTGATGCGAAATGTCACTAGGAATTTAATTTAGCCTAGAGCATCCAAGTCAAATGCCTACTGAAGGGATCGTTTACAAGCCGCATAATCATACGAAGTTGACGATTTTCTGCATCCTGAAAATCCACCGACACTGCTCGAACCTCTTATCTTATCTCTCTCCACACACCTTATTTGATGAGTGGGTAGAAAATAAAAAAGATCTTCATTAAAAGTAAGATAATATACGTAGAAAATTTCTTTTTTTTTCTTTTTCTTTGTAAAAGTCCCTTATGTTTATCCACTAAACGCTTCAGGTCCAAATATGTCTTTACAATTCTTCTTCAATGTTGTTTATTCAAGGCCTTTTTGGCAAGAATTCCGATAACGAAACATTTTCTTATCTATAACTCGCAGAGACAGAAACGAAATAAAGCAAAAATACAAACAAACACGGAAACTCTATTTAGCACTAAATAAGAAGTCGCAGTTAGCACTAAATCTTACTTTGGGCAGTAATCCAAATGGTATTCTAGATTCAACATATGTGACAGGAGGGGTACAAGCGTTCCAGAAGGTATATTTCCACGGAGTGGAAGATACCTGCAGTGTTTTAAAAGCATTCTTTCGTGATCGAAAAGCATTTGCCGCCACTGCATCTTCCTTTTTCGGAGTTTCTGAACTACGGATATTTATTATAAGATTTAACTTGTCACTATCAGTAGCGGAACAAAGTTGGGAAGGTAATACATAAAAGGGGAACTTTAAAATGCAGACTGGTGGCAAATGAATTGAAGTTACAACATGAAACGTAGGGTTAGGTGGTGTGAAACGGGTAATTAAGTAACCTTTGTCGTGCAGAAAAAGAAAGTTAATACAAAATAAAATGAAAACACTCATGTTACTTATATTTAGTAAAGCTTTGTTTTAGCTGAAGAAAATATTGAACGTCGACACTCGGATTAGTGTCGGCAATCTTCAAAGTCGCACGTTAACAATCAGCAAGAAAAGTCATCTTTAGAACTTTGTTTTCAGGAATTTATTTTGCTTCAGGTAACATTCTTCTGCATTATTTTTATTCTAGAAAGTCTCCATTGTCTACTAAAAAAATAGGTAAGAAAAATTCAAATCCTTCAAGTGAAACAATACCTCTGGGGGTGCCAATTCCAGGAGACGGTCTCTCATCTGGGGACTGGTTCAAAATATTAAGAAACGTTACAAGGGCTCCGTTAGACTCAGGAGCAGCGAACCCATTTCTTCCTCGCCACCCGCGAGGACATGACAACAACAACATAATAAATTATACATATATATATATATATATATATATATATGTGTGAGGTTCTAATAAATTAAATACATTATCATTATTTCTTTCTTTGTCTTTGTAAAAGCAAACTACCGTTGGGACCTTTTAACGTAACTTTTGTAAACCTGAACTAAAACCAATTGGGTTCTTTTTACGGGTCCACTCTAAAACGTGAACCAAAACTATAACCCTGAGTTCTGATTGGCTAAAAGACCCCAAGAAGGGTCTGGAAAACAAAGGTTAGCGTCACTTGGTGAGCTGATGCTCAAAGGATAACACAGAGAAATTGTGCTCCTGCGAGATGTTCTCTATGGGGATCGCTTTTGTAAATAATATCTATATTGTAAATATTCATGTCATTCATCATTGTAAATAGTATTCTTGTAAATACCTGATGAGTAGAAAATAAAGGAAAGACAAAAAAATGAATGCTGTTATGTCCCGTCACGAAACTTAGCCCGGCTCCTGATACGGGACATGACTGACATACATATATATTATAAAAGAAATTCGAATATATTATATTTTTTTTCAGTAAGTTTTTAATTGAAAGATTTATATATTTTAAAGTGCTTTTAATATGAAGGTTTAATTAAAAATAATTGATCTATATTATTAATAATTATGATTAAGTTTAACATTATAAATAACCAGTATAATCGAATTGGGACATTTTCCTTCTGTTTTTCAAAAGTATGCCTAGAACATACTGATTTGGGTAAACCTTTCAGAAACAAATGTTGTGAATGATTTCAAAGGCTTTGTGTTGTTTCCTTAAACAAAGAAGCGGTTGGGGATTGCATTCTTACAAAATTCCAATGATATTAAAAAAAAAAAAAAAAACAAGCAGCACCCTGCCCACAATTAACACCGCTGTGATATTAAGAGTGTCACTCAATATGTATCAATCCCAAGTATGACGGTGCAAAAGTAAAATGCAACCACCATATAAAGATCTGATGCAAGCAATCATAAATGTTATTTTTCCCAAACCTTTAACTTTAACTCAGAATGCATTGGAAAATTCCAAAGCGAAGAAAAAAAACTTTCGAAGAGGTAGCAGCTCGCTTGAAATCAGAGGAGCGAAGGAAGGAAAATAAAAATACAGTAATTAAAACACATGGAAACAAGTTGAAGTCTAAGAGCAGCAAAATTGTAAAGCAGTCTACTCAAGAATCTAATCTACTAAACGTAGGTTGTAAGTTTGGAGCCACGACTTATTTAACGTTCAACAGCTCCCTTTAGCGCACACGGCCCACAGCAACCAGCCGCGAGAGGTTGTCACACTCCCAAACAGTGACCTAAAACGATGTTGCTTCACTTTCGGTGTTCTGCGGGTACCGAGCTTCTACCGACTGATCCACTGCGGGACTTCAGGAGATCTTGTGCATAAAATGAAGAAATGTTCGTTTTACAATTGGGGAAGCGTATTTTAAAATAGAAAGTTTCATTGTGTACAACACCAAATAAACAGTGAGCCTACATTTTAAAATTAAACTTCTATTCTTTCTAGTTCCTGTTTATATATTTTACTGAATTTCATGCATTAGATATTGCCAATATCTAATGCTGCTTCAGTTGAATGTATTTCAATCTCTCTGCATACTTTTCAAAAATTTGCCTCACTGTGTGTTAATGTCCCCTAACCTCCTAGAGGATGAAAATTTTAGTTACTTTGCAATCAGAATTCTTTTAGAAACAATTAGGGAAATGTCAACCATTTTTTTATGCCACCACTGTAAAACTAAGATCTACACATTCAACTTCAAAATTGCATAAAGATCTGGTGGGGGAAGGGGGGGGGGTTAACATTTTTTTTTGCTGGGGTGCACTATGTTTTAGAGATATCCCAAGCCTGACGAGTATGTACCGGATATCCAACTCCGATATTTGAAACCTGTTAATTCTATACATATTATTAAAAATACCACTAGGCCGTGATAGCCTAGTGGTTAAGATGTCGGACTTTCAACCGAAAGTTCAAGTGGTCAGTACCCGACCCACTGAAGAGCCGCTATGTACACCTCGGGATAGGTGCATGTAAAATCCGTGGACTCTGAAGTCCGAAGGGTGGATAATTTCCCTTACCTTCACTCTTAGGTCAAACGGAAGGTGGCACATTTGTGAGGGCCCCATAGGTGCCATCCAAATACATAATGAGCCAAGTTGTACTTCCACCGTTGCGGTGCTCATCGATAAAAACGAAAGCGCTCCCTTTTTTTTAATTCCTGTTCGTTCTGCGAAGGGGAGCTTGGATACCCAAGTGGCATTAGAAATAACAACAACAAAAAGGCCCAATGCCCACTGCTGCAAAATAAATTAACAGTTTGTTATTTATATATTTTCAAAACAAACTACTTAATTACATTTTAAATCAAATTTGACCTGCCGGATAACCGAATATTTTGTGCAATGACCTTTCTACTCCATCCCCCTCCCGCATTAGTTCCGGGAAGAGCCCGGGGAAGTAAAGCCCGTCGAACGCTCATCACCGAGATAGTTAGGCTGGGTTGGCGCCCAAGCAAACCTAACTCTTGCTGACTGCACCAGGCCTTCCTTGACACCCCTACGCTAGAAGAGTAGCATTTAGAGGGTATTTTTCGAGAAATAACCAAATCAGATTCCGGGTGTTTAAAAATTAATCGGATATCGGATATACGAGGAAAAAAATCTTCCGAAAAAAAATCCCCCAATTCTGCTGGTGCAACCCCTTTCCCCCTCTGTAGGCACCCCTAACACCCAGATCCAAAATTCGTGGTATCATATTTCCTCATCTTTAAGAAACCAAAGATTAGGAAAATTGTGAGCAATAATTTTGAGGTTCTCATATTTCCCCAGCTTTAAGAGACCAAAGATAAGGGAAATTGTGAGGAATAATTTGGAGGTTCTCATATTTCCCCAGCATTAAGAAACCAAAGATTAGGGAAATTGTGAGCAACAATTTGTGGTACCATATTTCCTCCATACTCTAGGAAACCATTAAGATTTTCCTCATTCTTTCTTTTAAGGTGAATAATATCTTCGATCCAAGTCACGTGATAGATTTTTTCTATGGTCATGGATCGTTTCAAGATTTCTCTTATCGGAATACTTTTTCAGGTACAAGACTTGCTTCGTTGATCAGAACTCGTTATTAGGTTTGCTAACGAGCCAGCTGGGAACGGCTCCTATCGAATGTTATTCCGAAGAAAAAAAGAAAATGGTGTCAGAGTTTTCGCGCTCTTTTTTTCTCTTCGAAACTTTTCGGATGCTGCTACATCTTTGATTATCGAATGGCTGAACACATATGCTCTGAAAGTGAAACGGAGAAATGAAAGGGACTTGAATTTAAAGTGAAAAAAAAAAAAAAACATAAGGGTAATAGAGTTAGATAGCTAATATTTTTATGTATTGCTTATTAGTTATTCGAGGATGGATGGTGAGTTTTTCTTAATCGAACGTAGTAAAGGAAAGTTGGACATTAAACTGAGACATCCAACGAGGTCTGGAAACTTTTAAAAGAAAGGTGTTAAGAACTATATTCGGGCCTGTACACGAACACGGATGCTGGCGAAATAGACATAATTTTTAACTTTATCGATTTTACAAAGAACCTCAAGCTACCCAAGTCATCCGAAGTAACAGACTGAGATGGCTCCGCCATGTCTGGAGAACCCCTGAAAACCAACCCGACAAGATTGTACACTTTCAAGAACCCTGAGGGAGTCTCTGCCCGTAGTAGACCTTCAACAAAATGGCTGGACAATACCGAAAATGACCTCAAAATTTTGAAAATAAAAAACTGACAAAGAGTTGATTTGGATCGACTGATTTGGAAGAAGCGTGCTGCCGAAGGCAGCTAGGACTCGCAACAGGTTGTCACGCTTTTAAAGAAGAAGACTTAGTAAAGGAAGTGTTGTACTCTCGAAAAATATCCCACTCAAAGTTCAACCTATATTTTCATTTTAGTCATCCCAAAATCGATTTTGACTAGTTTTATTCCCGATGCCAGTTCGACGAGTTTTGTTTTGACGTTCCTACGTACTTAATGTGTGCATGCACTGTCCCGTGTTACTAAAGAACGATTAGTGGTAGAAGGTTGAAATTTAGTACATTATTTGTGTACAACGTCTAGTTGTACATCTTACGTTTTGGTTGCAAATGGACGTTCCCTCTTAGCCCCCTTTTTAATACAGGATTCTTTTATACTTGATTTCGCGTCAAATAATGAATTGACTAAGTTCAATATAGTCTGCTTTAATTCCTGGTTACTCTTTCGGGGGAAGCTTGGATATCCTAGCGGCATTTGTAACAACAACAACAACAACATTTACGTAATAAACATTCACCAAAATTATTTACCTTTCCAAATAATTGTTATTTGTCTTTGGTGTCCAAGGTCTCCAATCTTCACCCAAGTGTCCTTCCGTTAGATTGGTCGTAGTTATTGTTGGCGTACTTCTACAGGAGTTTTCTATCTTGGGGGTGGAATGCTGTTGGTTGTCGAATTCCCGGTCTGGTGTAGATCTGGCCGAGTTACAAGTTGAGGTCACAATGTCTCGCGTTCGATCGTCCTCTTGCTTTTCGCAGTTCTCATCAGCAGAACTTTCGTTGCTGGTTGTCTTTTCCTTCAGGGTGTCATTGGCTGTTTGGTTCAGTGCAGGATTGTTGTTGATTTCTATGGGGGAACATCGGGAAGAGCATATTCAATAAGAATGATACATATAATTTAAAAAACATTTTTACCAATTAAGAATTCAGTTTTCAGATAAATACAGAACAAACATGTAGTTGATAGGTGCGAATTACATATTTTAAGCGAATAAAATTTACACTAATCTCATAAAATGAAGTCAACCAAGAAGTGCCTCAAACGAATCAAATTCTAATACGCTCTTGAAGATGTTTAAAGTACAAAACGAAGATAAATCTTCACTTATGGCCTTGGACTCTTCGAAAATTTAAAAAATACTGGAATGTATACAACAGAAAACCTTCAATACAAAAGTAGCTCAAAAGGCAATATTTATCATTAACCTTAAACCTTAAAAATAGCCCAAATTTTGTCTACTTGATTTTTTGCTTTCTTTGGCTAACTGCAGTTAATTTGTTATTATTATTAGTTTTAAACCCTCACAATCTTCGACGAAGGATGTGCTTAAAGTTCTGATACAGTTCTATAGATATGAAATAATTTTCTATCCGATTATAATTGAAAATAGAAAACCAAGTTCTGAGTTTAAGAGTCAAGCAACACCAATTAGTGAATTAAACTAAGGACTGAATTTGCTGAAAATGGGTCCAAAAAGTGCTATCCTATTTTATATGATTGTAACAAAGAAAGTTAATTAACGAACAATGATTTCTCCGAAATAGCTTTTCATCCAAGTCCTTAGAATAATAGCATAACATTTTCCTTTTAAAATTAAAACATAGTCAACTAATGAAATAATTTAAAGTATAGAATTCCTGACATTAAGTTAAAAAGGGAAAAAGTTCAAGAATCAAATTTCACTACTTTGATAAAATGTCCTATGAAATGCGATGAATGTTTTAATTAACTTTTCAACTGGATAAATACCATTCAGCAACTGTGTTTGCTGAAGGGGGTAAGAGAAAACCCCAGTTTTTCGATTACACAATTTCCGTGGTCGTTAAAGAAGAGAAAAGAAAGGATCCATTTAGCTGCATAATTGAAAAACCTCCATCTCTTACATTTATTTCTGTTTGAATAACGACTGGAGCTCCCTTTCGGGACGACTGTTGTTTTCGTTGGATTTAAATAATGATTCGCTGTGATTAATGAAGCTAGTGAGGTTTTTAAAAAGATGTGTTTTTTTATTTGGGTGTTGACTTTTACAGATTTATTTAGCGAAATTATCATTGACATTTGCCAAAAGAAACCTTGAAATAAGTTTGACAAATGATAAAAATGCTTTGTGCTAAAATGCAAGTACAAAGATAAAACAACGTAAAAAAGCACAAATTCAAAATAAAAAGTAACGCAAATAGCTATTTCGAAGCTACAATGGAGCCTCTTCATCAGTGCAAAAAAGAAGTGTGTTAAGCGTTTCTTCTTTTTTGCACTGATGAAGAGGCTCCATTGTAGCTTCGAAATAGCTATTTGCGTTACTTTTAATTCTGAATTTGTGCTTTTTTGCGTTGTTTTATCTTTGTACTTACTTGAAAGAAGTTGCTTAGTTATACAGGGTGGGTCAGAAGTAATGACCCGGTTTTGAAGGGTTAGAAGTAATAACCCGGTTTTGAAAAAACTAATATAGTTTGCGACTGAAAACTTTTTTATATTTTGATCTGTATATAATCCCAGTTTTTTTACCTTAAGTTTTGAATACCACTTCAGCAAGATGGTGGCCTTCAGCTGCAATACACTGATGCAGTCTATTTTTCTACGCTGAGAGTTCGAGCTCTCCGTGTGCATTTCAATATTCCGGGTAATGTTGCGGTCTTTTTTCTGTAGGATTATTTAAAGAAGAAACACCGTCATTCTTTAGAAGAGCTGAAGGACCGGAATATCGAGGAAATATCCGCCGCGTCCCTTGAAATGTGCAGAAAGTTTCCCAAAAATTCAGTAATAGACCGCATCAGTGTATTGCTGCTGAAGACCACCATTTGATGAAATGGTATTCAAAACTTTATGTAGAAAATGGGATTATATACAGATAAAAATAAAAATAAAATTAAGTCTCAAACTATTAGTTTTTTTTATAACCCTTCAAAACCGAGTCCTTGCTTCTGATCCACCCTGTATAAACAGCTTAGTATCTTGTGAACGAAGGCGATATTTATTTTGTACAAGTTTAACAACCCCAGAGGAATGTTCTTTTACTTCATGTATGCCTGAAAGCCTGAAGTACTTCACGTAAGTTAATTACCATAGGGATTACTAAGTTTTAAAAAAATCCAAAATTCAAGCACAGAAGACATTAATTTATGTTATACATGAAATATATTAAAGTACGTTTTGTCAACAGGACTTTTTGTTATAAAAATTGGCAACAATGACTGTGTTCTGATTATTAGATTTTGGACTTGTAATTAAATTATCGGGGCCTCAGTGGTTGAGCGGTCTAATCGACTGGTTCCGCTACTTGCCTGCGCGCAGTGGAGAGGTATCGGTTCGATTCCGACTTTCCCCTGGGTGTATTTCCTTCTCTGTATAGTAAAATCTGTTGTACTGTCTTCTTCTATCTGTCATATTAGAGGAGAGTTTGAGTCATATCCTTGAGAATAGCAAATAAACTCGAATACTTATGTGACCTGAGATGGTCGTAGAGAAACCAAAAAATTATCGTTGTGCAAATAAAGTGGTTTTTATAATACGATGTATTTATTACCGGAGATAAAACAATACACAGCCACTAAAACACGTAAAAAAATTAAATTACTTGCCAAAGAATTTAACTGTTCGTGAACGAACGAATTACGTCAAGTAAATTAGAAAAGGCATATAATCAAATGAAATCAAAGCATTAAGTCAAATAAGTAGGAACTTTAATAGGAAAGAATGTAAGCTTATTCCTTTGGGCGGTTCAGAAAAGATGTCACACTTTTGTGAATATATTTGACCCCCTCCACATATTGTCACGAAGTGTCACAATTCAAGATACCCCCTACCCCCTTTTGTTACATGTCACTCTATATTACATAATCATATGTACTTATAGATCAGAAACAAAGCATTATGTTATAGGGACCGTTCATATTTATGAAAATTTATAATTTTGTCTTTTCCTTTTGCATTAGCAATTAAAAATTTCGCCATTGCAATAGTTTTTTCGCGAACCCCTTTTTTAACCATTGGTTGGTAAACGCTGCCCTAGGGACCATTCATAAATTATTTCACGCTTCGAAAGGGGAGGGGGGAGTTCGTGAACTATTATGTGACAAATTATGACAAAGGGCGGGGGAACAAGAAGTGCGACATCATGCATATGCAACATAGCGTGGCATGTGACAAAAGGAGGTATGTTGAAGTGTGACATTTTGTGACAAAGGGGGAAGGGGGGTCAAATATATGGGGAAAAACCTGACATCATTTAAGGACGATCCCCTAGATGATTATATATACATTTTTGCAACATTATTTTAACCACATTACATTTCAGCAACACATTGCGGTTACATAAACCTAATTTTCGATAATACAAAAATAAAAATTTTGTAAAACCGTCTAAATCATTTCATTTAGCTTTATCTTCCCACCTGCTGTTTAAAAAGAAAACTAATCCATGTGGTTTTATGAACTTTTAAAAGGCCAGACAATCAATTTCTTTCTTGCAATAACTCGTTTTTTTTTGCTTTATTTTTAGCGTTCATATTTTAAAATCTTGTTTTTGTACGTATGAGATTTACCTTCAAAGAAAATTCATTCTTTGAACATACTGAATTACGACACCAAACAAAACGACAAAATAAGTTCGAGACCGGTTCTTTTAGTTAATTAGATGAAGCAAATAAACTACTTTTATAGTTAGTTCGTTGATTCAGATGGCAGTACTAAAATCAGAGCTCGGTAATTCTGGATGTTACTAGTGCTATCTGTGCTTTAACTATGTAGCCCGTTTGGATGTTACACTAGGTCCACTAATAAGGTGTTTTTAAATGTAAGAGTTTTGTTAAGAGTTTGATTAAAAAAAATAAAAAAGAAAACTGCTTTAAGCAATTGAAAATGAAGCTAACAAAACAATAGCAATGTGAAGATATATACAAATTTAATTTCGTTTTTCCTGTGACTACTAGTTAATTTTTAACTTATATATATAGAGAAAGATTTGCTTGTCTTGCAGTGGGTCATAACTCTATTACATTCTTCTTCAAGCAAGTCTCTCGAACTGTATAAGAGGGACTACAGAAAAGCAGTTCTGAGTTCAAGACACGTGTTAAGCGGTGTCTATTAAAGCGTCTCCCAACCAGTGATTCGCGAACCCTCAGGGGTTCGTGAAAATAATATTGTAACGGCGGAATTTTTTTACTGATAACGTAAATGAAAATATAAAGTAATAAATTATTTTTTTTATAACTTTCTTTCCCCGATAATGTCGCAAAGTTGTGGACGGGCATAAGACGCAAACATACAAAAATTTAAAGTGCATATTTTTACTTTTTCCACATTTCGGAAACGTGGATCAAAAAAGAGTGCCAGAAGATATTCATCTATTCATTTCAAATTTTGAACTTGTTTCTCCTACCATTTCCGCAATAGCGCGAGAAAAACACCAGAGCAAAACCTGAAAATTTACTAAAATTTTAAAAGTTTGCATCATTTCCGGCTATCTTATCATCCAAAACGGGAGGTCAATTATTGATCAACTTCAAATTTTGTACTCTCACTTGGTGGCGCCTAGTACCATCTGAATACGTAATCTGTTTGAGCCAAGTCATATTTCCACCCTTGCGGTGTTCATTAAAAACGGAAGACGCTCCCTTGTGTGTCGTAATTCTTAGTAGCTGTGCGAGGTAATCATGGATTTTCAAGTGGCATTCGTAAGAACAACAGCAGCAACACGCTTTTCCCCAACTTTTCCTCATTATCGCAGTGATAAATTTGAAAATATGTACATTTTAATGCTTCTCTAAATCTCCATTACTTTTGCGAATTTGTACATTTCACTGGAACACAAACTGGAACAGAAAGATTGCGGATACGGAAGGGGGTTCGCCGTTTTCTTTCAGAGTTCAGAAGGGGTTGGTTCTCAAGGAAAAAAAGGTTAGGAACCACTGGTCAATTCGTTTAGGTTGTCTGTTTGGCACCTGGAAGCAATTTGATTTCCGATTAAAGTACGTTTATTTATAAGTTAAAAAAATCAAATCAAATTTCTAATAATGCTACGGAAAGAAATCCCTGATTTTGTGGTTCTAGGAAATCAATCATATGCATGGAAAAAAAGAATGCGACACAAATTTGTTGAATTTTATTTAATTTTTAGAAGCATTTAAAAGTTTAAGAGTTAAAATTATTAGAACTTAGTAAAAGAGCTAAAATTTGCTCGACTATCACTGCTTCAGTATTAAGCCTATACTTGAAAATGTCCACTTTTCTGATATGGCACTGTTCATTTCTGTAAGCGATACGCTTCATTTAGAAAACTTTCGGGATTTTAGGGGGATGCTTGAAAATGTCCACTTTTCTGATATGGCACTGTTCATTTCTGTAAGCGATACGCTTTATTTAGAAAACTTTCGGGATTTTAGGGGGATGCTTGAAAATGTCCACTTTTCTGATATGGCACTGTTCATTTCTGTAAGCGATACGCTTCATTTAGAAAACTTTCGGGATTTTAGGGGGATGCTTGAAAATGTCCACTTTTCTGATATGGCACTGTTCATTTCTGTAAGCGATACGCTTCATTTAGAAAACTTTCGGGATTTTAGGGGGATGCTTGAAAATGTCCACTTTTCTGATATGGCACTGTTCATTTCTGTAAGCGATACGCTTCATTTAGAAAACTTTCGGGATTTTAGGGGGATGACACCCCTTCGGACACAGCATTGCACTGAAAAGAGATTCGCGTGCCATAGGAGGCCCACGGTCAGCAGGTTGCGTATCACCGTTCGAAACAGAAAAACAATACTTCAATATAGACAAGGTTTCATGAAACATTCGATTTTTTAGGTCAAAACGGACATGTCACTTCAAAAAGAACAGATCCTTTTGTTTTCACGGGAATATGTCTGAGGCACAATAATAGCAATAAAAGTAAATTTACAGTAAAACTGATATGGAATACGTATAGCTGTAACAGACAGTAGGGGTTACCCCCTCCTTTCAGCGCGGTGGCGACCCTTAAAAACTACGGATCTCCCCTCGGAAGCGACGGCCCCCAGAAAGCTCCTGTGCACACACTCTAAAATGTTGAATGCTGTAGCCTACGCCATACAAGAAACTTTAATCACCCCCATCCCTCCTAGTGGGCACCTCTGCAGGCGGTATCTCACAGCATACCAATGTTTGATTACATACTGTGTACCACTTCTCTTTCTTACAAAAAAGTTGGTTTAACCCCTTAACGGTCGGGTAATTTTCAATAAACGGTCATAAAGTGCCTATTTTTTCATCCCTGAAAATTATATACAAATATGTGTATAAACAACATATACATCTATTTTTAGCCTACTTTCCCGTAAAAGTAAAAAAAAAAAATAATAATAATAAAGCATGAAAGAAGGCTTAATGTATCGTGAAAATATCGTTAGAAACAAGAAGTTCCGTCTAGAACTATACGAGCCTACTTTCCCGTATGCACCAGCTTCAAATTTATAATCTAACTATCTCTCTCTCTTTCTCGTTTAGCTTTAGTTCTTAATTGCTTCAAATATGCCTTTTTCAACGGTTAATACAGATTCGCTCAATCATTCATTTATTCAGTCATTCATGTATTTATTCACTCATTTATTCATTCATTGTTTTGTTTATTCATGTAATCTTTCATTAATTCAAAAATATTCTTGAAAATCCCGATAAAAAAAATTTTATAAGAAAATAGGCTCGTTAGTTCTGGATGAACTTTTTATCTGTACATGTTCTACGTCATAAGAGCTTTCCGATAAAGTTTGTTCCAAGCAAATCGGCCCGTTAGATCAGGATTTATATAGGATTGAAATTTCCCCGTAGGCCCTATGTTAAATTTTTTTTTTTGAACTGTTCAAAAATGAACAAAAATTGTTCAAATCAATATTTTACGCCAAGAACTTCTTCCAGTGAGCTTGTTCATGGGAACTTATATCTTGTACCCAGAGTTTACATCATTTGCTTCATTTTCACCCATAGGCGCTAATGTTAAAATTTTTTGAACTGTTCAAAATTGAACAAAAAATTGCTCAAATCAAATAAAATATGGAAATTAGATGTCCTCACCGAGATCTTTCGAATGCAAAAAGAATTTTTCGAATCGGACAATTCGTTCAAAAGTTATTAGTGGGGGACAGACCGACAGACCGACAGACAGACAGACAGACCGACAGACCGACAGACACACTTTTTCCCCCATCTCAAAACCCTACTTTCAAATTTTTTATTTTTCAATCTTTATTTAATTACTTAATTTATTTTTGACTTTTCTTGATTTCTAACGATATTTTCACGATACATTAAGCCTTCTTTCATGCTTTATTATTATATTTTTTTACTTTTACAGGAAAGTAGGCTAATAAAAAAAGTCAGAAATAAGTTAAGTAATTAAATAAAGATTGAAAAATAAAAAATTTGAAAGTAGGGTTTTGAAATGGGGAAAAAGTGTATCTGTCTGTCTGTCCCCCCTTAATAACTTTTGAACGAACTGTCCGATTCGAAAAATTCTTTCTGCATTCGAAAGATCTCGGTGAGGACATCTCATTTCCATATTTTACTTTTGATTTGAACAATTTTTCGTTCAATTTTGAACAGTTCAAAAAATGTTAACATTAGCGCCTATGGGCGAAAATGAAACAAATTATGTAAACTCTGGGTACAAGATCCAAGTCCCATTGAACAAGCTCACTGGAAGAAGTTCTTGGCGTGAAATATTGATTTGAACAATTTTTGTTCATTTTTGAACAGTTCAAAAAAATTAGCATAGCGCCTACGGGAAAATTTCAATCCTATATAAATCCTGATCTAACGGAACGATTTGCTTGGAATAAACTTTATCGGAAAGCTCTTGTGACGTAGAACATGTACAGATGAAAGTTCACCCAGAACTAACGAGCCTATTTTTCTATGAAATATTTTGATCGAGATTTTCAAGAATATTTTTGAATTAATGAATGGTTAAATGAATAAGCAAAAGAATGAATGAATAAATGAGTGAATAAATACATGAATGACTGAATAAATGAGCGATAGAATGAATATGAATGAACCGTTGAAAAATATATATTTGAAGCAATTAAGAACTAAAGCTAAACGAGAAAGAGAGAGAGAGATGGCTAGATTATAAATTTGAAACTGGTGTATACGGGAAAGTAGGCTCGTATTGTTCTAAACGGAACTTCTTGTTAATTTTTGATTTGCTTTTATTTTGAAATTTTAAACACTCCAGCCTGTCATTTTCACGGGAGCGAGAAATAGAAGGCGAAACCTCAGCCCGTCACTTTCACGGGAGCGAGAAATAGAAGGCGAAACCTCAGCCCGTCATTTTCACGGGAGCGAGAAAGAGAAGGCGAAACCTCAGCCCGTCACTTTCACGTGAACGAGAGGGAAGGGGTTAAATTTTTTTTTTTAGTTTAATGGTAGGTATTAAGTGAAAAAATAGTGCAACATTTATACACTATTCACACTGGAATATTGGATACCAGTCTACTCTCTCTATATTATTTCTCTAGCCAGTTTTTCTGTCGTTTTGGGATATCTTCCTTATTCCTTTATCAAAGTCCATGATTTACCTCTCATTTTAAAGCTTATCGTGCAGCTGGCGGCGAAAAAATGGACCCACGGTCCAAAAATGTACCGCTTCTCTTAAATTTGAGATTTAAAATCATCTAAGAGGAAGTCCTTTAATGGACGCCAATTTGGTATTGTCTATGCTGGCGCCATCTGTTATCAAGTAAACAAGCAAGAAACTCTTCTGTTTTTATTGTGTAGAAAATTAAACAGTTTTAGCTGCGTCTGTGTGTTAAACTTATTCAATCGTTAGGCTCTACAAATTTATTATGTGTAGAGCCTAATCAATCAATAATAACTATATTTTAAGTAATGGGGCTGTTTCGTTATTTTATTTTGATGCTATGTACAGGGCCTTATTTACTATTAGGCCCGTGAGGACCGGGCCTAGGGCCGCCACTTTGAGGGGGCCCTAATTTTGATTATTAATATTTTTTTTTTTTTTTTGTCATTTAAATTTTTTTAGAGAAATATTTAAAAATAGCATCTTTCAAAAACAAACTGTTAGTGTTCTGTTGCTTCTTCATAAAATTTGTATTATTAAATTATTTTAAAACCACCAGGAATTTTCACTTTGGGGCCCCCAAATTTTGGTCTGACAATTTGAAGTTTGAAAAACCAAAATCGATTTTTTACTTTGAGGGCTCTCAGATTTTACTCAAACATTTTGTAATTTAAAAACAAAATCACTTTGCACGTTGGGGGCTCCCACATGTTAGTCTGACTCTTTGACGTTTGAAAAACAAATAAGTTTTTGCGCTTTGTGGCAACCAAGATTTTATGTTAGAAAATTTTTTAATTTATTTAGGGGCCCCCAAACATGAGTTGTGCCTATAGTGATTCAAAATCTAAACCGGTCCCTGGCTATGTATGCTAATAATAAAATAATTATCATTATTATTGTGATTATTCTGTTATTTTGAATATCTAAATAATAGTGGGGGGGGGGGTGGAATGTAACAGTTATTTGTACTAATGTGTTCCATTACATGTCTTCTTTTATACCAACACCCGTTTACTTTTTTCTATTTTTATCCATAATGTCCTCTCTTCCAAATTTTTAAACAATGGAATGCTACACAAAACGATTTGGTGCATTGTGCGGAATTCCTCTCGGGTCGGCTAGCGAAAATATATAATATGTAACAGACGTACACAGTATGTTATTTTGCAGTGCAAAAAACCACGTATTTCGATTCATAACTTTCAACAAAACAAACATGCACGCTTGCAATTTGGGTGCTAACCTCTGCGAACAAAGCGTCACGCGTATAGAAATGAACAGTGTCATATCTGCGAAATGAACATTTTTCAAGGGATGCGTTTGAAGGTTTTACAACTTGTTTTATTTAATTGCCTTATTTGTCTCAATGATTACTATAATCGATTTTGTTCAGAAAATGATTGTTCTAGTTTTCTCTCACATGCTGGATGTTAATGATGTAAAAAAAAATCACTATAAAAAGTTATTACAGTATATTGCACGAAAAAAAAATGTTGGCCTCTAGCCTTATTTTTTGAACATTTTCTTACGGCAGTATTCCCAATATAAAGAGCGCAAAAATTTGAATATTTTTGATATAAAAACCAAAAAAAAAAAAAAAAAAAAACCAATTTTTTGCAGATATGACACTGTTTATTTCTATAAGCGATATAGCAGAACAAACATTATCTTCGTGGGGAAAATTGATTTTCTCACTGTGCACTAAAAGAAAACAATGAAAATAAGCTATGGCGTTTCAATTATCACTCCGAAAGCTAAAAAAATGCTAAATACAGACCGTTAAGTCTTGAAGCCTAAATTTTTAATATATTTTAAGAATACTTTGTTTAGTGATGTAACTTTTATTTGAAAAATATTTAAAAAGCTACTGAAATGCGAAAATACCATTTTAGAGCGGTTTTCTTCTGAATATTTATTACGAGACGTTGAAATATGCATAAAATCTATCATTTTCATCAAAAAAAAAAAAGGATAGAACGAAAGTTCTTCAACTATATCCTTTTCCAATTTCTGAAGTCATTAAAAATTAATGAAATAAAAAAGAAAATGGTATTTTTATTCACATTAGAAATTAAATTATTAATAAAGTACGCATAACGTCTAAACTAATTTCTCACGTGAATAAGCATCCTGCGTTTATTGCATTTAAGAAATTGTAAAATAAATGCTTATCTTACTGTTACATTAATCTTAAATCCTTAAATTGAGAAAAAATATGAAAATTGATTCTCCCCTCGTACTCCGCATTCATTTCATTAAAAACGGCAATTTTAAGAGCTTTCAAGAATTCAATTTTTTGAATAATCATATTTTTTCTAATAAATGCCATATTTTGAGAAAAAAGGGGAGGGGGGAACGTAATTAGTTGATGAGTAATCCACTTCTGAAAAAAAAAAAGCCTCAAAGAAAGTTTTTATTTTTTTACACATGTTTGGAAAAGGAGGAGAAGAAATAGGAGAAAGCTTCCTAATGAAGCTTCCAAACTAAAAGCAAGATAAAATTAAGAGTTTTTAGAAATATTATAGAAAAAATTGTATCAGCGTTGAAATAAAATACAAAATTTCATTATAAATTATCTACGCCTCCTTTAATAGATATATATATATATCCTCCCATTAATTGCTTTCTTTCATCTTCTCCTTAGAGAAATACGGATTTAATACAATTTGCAACAGTAATAGAGTCAAGATTGGAAATGCAAAAAAAACTTAACTTTGCAGCTAATATACGAAACTATATTTGTAAATGACTCAGTAAGACTTTTGCTGATTTTCAGGCCTGTCACTTGGGGGACCAGGGGGGGGGGGGTTAATTGATCCCCCTGACTTTCAGAAATTCATCTCTTTTATGCATGTTTTTATCTATTCTTTTGGTTTTTTTAAGCATAACATACATTGAAAATATACCCTTCCCCCCTGGAAAATTTTGAAATGGCTGGTTTACTATTAGGCGACGGAAGTAACAAAATCTTTGTCACCAAATTTCAGCACAATTTTTTTTTACACAATTTATTTAATACGACTTCGTGCTCATTTTGGGTGTCATTTATTTTATCATAAGAAATAATTTCCAGATGATTAAGATTCCAGACTCATCTGGATTTCCAGATGATTCCAGATGAGAAATAATTTCCAGCAGATGACCATCTTTGGTTGATAATGCTATGACGTTATTTGGGAATTATAAATACTTCCTGTTTATACAAATACAAAAGTGACGACCAGCAACAGGCTCAGGGCCTAGCTAGGCTGGTCCTAGTCAACTTAGCAGTCCCCAACGAACATCAAGAGCTTTCTTAAAAGTTTTTAACCCACTGCAACTAACAGTTGCCTCCGGTAAACTATTCCAACTGCATACAACTCTATTGAAGTAGTAATGTTTCCTAATTTCAAGATTATGTGAGTCCAAAGCAGTTCTTGGCTCATCTACTGTAATATAAAACATCTGCATTCATAGATCTCCTTATTTTGACTTCACTATTTAGAATTGTCACATGCAAAACTTTTATTCAGAATTTTTAAATTCATGGAATGAGGGTTTAAATGGTTGTTTTTTAACTGAAAACCGAAGTATTTAACGTAAATCAAAGCAAGATACATTTTCTAAAAATTTTAACTAATTAGATCTTAGAGAAAAGAAAAGAGTTAAATTAACTTTATGAAACACTAGCGGTACCAGCACGGCGCACCTAAAAAACGTAAGCACAGTTTCATTAGTGTGTTCTGATTTATCGCCAATGACTAATTAAACAAGAAGTTCCGTCTAGAACTATACGAGCCTACTTTCCCGTATACACCAAATTCAAATTTATAATCTAGCTATCTCTTTCTCTCTCTTTCTTATTTATCTTTAGTTCTAATTATTGAAAATATACCTTTTGCAACGGATAATACATATTCATTCACTCACTCATTCATTCTTTCATTTATTCAGCCATGCATTTATTCATTCATACGTTACCTCATTCAAGTGTTTATTCATTCATTTACGCATTCATGTATTTATTCACTCATTTATTTATATTTTCATTTATTCACTAATTTATTCATTCATTCTTTTCCTCATTCATTTATTCATTGATTTATTCTTTCACTCTTTCATTTATTCATTCATTCATTATTTCACTCATTGAGTCACTGAGAAATATCCTTGAAAATCCCGATCAAAAAATTTCATAGCAAAATAGGCTCGTAAGTTCTGGATAAACTTTCTATTTCTGCATATTCTACGTTATAAGAGCTTTCCGATAAAGTTTGTTCCAAGCAAATCGGTCCGTTAGATCAGGATTTATATAGGGTTGAAATTTCCCCGTAAGCTCTGTGTTATTTTTTTGAACTGTTCAAAAATGAACAAAAATTGTTCAAATCAATATTTTACGCCAAGAACTTCTTCCAGTGAGCTTGTTCATGGGAACTTATATCTTGTACCCAGAGTTTACATCATTTGCTTCATTTTCACCCATAGGCGCTAATGTTAAATTTTTTTGAACTGTTCAAAATTGAACAAAAAATTGCTCAAATCAAAAAGTAAAATATGGAAATTAGATGTCCTCGGCGAGATCTTTCGAATGCAAAAAGAATTTTTCCAATCGGACAATTCGTTCAAAAGTTATTAGGGGGGGACAGACCGACAGACCGACAGACAGACCGACAGACAGACAGACCGACATACCGACAGACACACTTTTTCCCCATCTCAATACCCTACTTTCAAATTTTTTATTTTACAATCTTTATTTAATTACTTCACTTATTTTTGACTTTTCTTGATTTTTAACGATATTTTCACGATACATTAAGCCTTCTTTCATGCTTTATTATTATTTTTTTTTACTTTTACGGGAAAGTAGGCTAAAAAGTCAAATTGTAGCGTGTCATATTCGCCAAGGTATTTGAAATCTAGCATAAACCATACGTATTCCTTTTCTGGCGATATTTATTTAAATGCTATTGCTAAACCGAGGAAATCGTTAAATCGGGGAGACAATACTTTTATCAAGTTCAATCTCGAATTTAAAACCTATTGCTAATTTGAGAAAAACATTAAATCGAAGGTATGCTTTTTTAGTTTTTTCCCGTTGATAACTAAACTGATGTCTCTCTATTTTGAAAAATAAGTTTTATATTGAAATTAAGCTAACACTATTCACCCGGAGTTGAGGAAACTGCTAATTATTATTTTCGGATCAAGGTAAGCCTTAAGAAATCGCACTAAAAAGCTTATAACTGGCGTTTTTATTGACTTAAAAACTTAGAACAAATATCATCTTGTGCAGAAAAATCAGCGCTTTCGATCGATATATTACATTAATATGTGCAAGGCTTTTTTCACCCCCATATTGGGGAATTTATGAGGACAATTGCGTAAAATTGGAATTAAAAAAAACTACCTGTAGGATTTTTTCTAGAAACCTTCGCAGGAGTGTACTCAACAACTTCCCAAAGTTTCATCAGATGAATGGTGTTGTAATGCATAAATGACAGACAAACATACATTCAACGTACATACGTACATTTATATATATATATATAGATTAAATTATGCTTCGCTTTTTTAATAATTATCAAAAGCCCATTTGGTTTACTTAGGAAATGGCCAAGATGCATAAAAATGAGATTTTCGTTTTCATCAAGCCTAAATTACTAGCTTATCAAGTTCGATAAATCTCTGCTTCCCTCGCTATCTATGGGTTAAATATTTGCACTTGTTTGAACTTGAGTTTCTGAATTTTTCTTTTCTCCAAACTTAATATTTGCATCTCCCGGAAGAAAGAAGTAAATGAAACTTTCACCATTAATTGAAAATGTTACAAAACTATTAGAAAGTTTCAAGAGAAATCATTGACACGAAAAAAATCGGCTGAAATGTTCTGAATAATGACTTTGAAGTAAAGTGAGGAGATAAACGAGTCTATTTTTGTGGTTGAAAGTTCTCTCATTGTCTTAGAGATTTATCTAGCTGCTCTGGAGATAATTTATTGTTGTTAAGAGCGCCGATTAAAACTCCTACTGTTATCTAAGCATCTTGCATAGCGAAGTTTGTCATGAATAGTTTAATTCTTTTTTTGAAAAGAAATACTAAAGGGTATTTATTTATGACTCTGAGTTAAGCGTTTGAAGTGTACACAGTGATCTCAAAGCATGAGAATAGGACGGTTATGAATAATTTAAACAAAGTAAAAGGGCGGAGAATGATGATTCTGATCAATTTGAGCGATAAATAATATCGCTAACTTATCTCAGCCGCGTAGTTCTTCTTTTAACAAATGAAAAATTTCTTAAGATAAGCAGTGGGCATCTGAAACAAATAGTTTGTTAGTGTTTTATTTATCACTTTAAAGCTTAAAATGATTAATATATCCATAGTAAGATACATGAATAGAGTATAAGACAAATGATCAAAATGCTTTGTGCTAAAATGAAAGTATAAAGATAAAACAACGTAAAAAAGCACAAATTCAGAATTAAAAAATATCTTTTTAATCTGAATTTGTGCTTTTTTACGTTGTTTTATCTTTGTACTTATATATGAATAGAGTGAATCATATTAATTAACTTTGATTAATAATTCCCTCAGTGATCTCAAAGCATGAAAAGAAGACAGTGATGAATAATTTAAGCAAAGAAAAGCGGCTTGTAGGGCTGAGAGTGATGATCTTCATCAAGTTGAGTGACAAATAAGATCGCTAACTTGTCTCAGCCGTCGTGTTTTAACAAATGAAAATTTTCTCCAGATAAGCATTGAGCATCTAAAATAAATAGTTTGTTAGTGATTTATTTATCTCTTTAGGGCTTAAAATGAATATTATACTCATATTTAGGAATATGAATAGAGTGAATCATTAATTAACTTTGATTAGGAATAATTCCCACAGTGATCTCAAAGCATGAAAAGGAGATAGTGATGAATAATTTAAACAAACCAAAACGGCTTGTAGGGAGGAGAATGATAATCTTCATCAATTTGAGTGACAAATAAGATTGCTAACTTATCTCAGCAGTGGTGTTTTTTTTTTAATTTAACAAATGGAAAATTTCTCCTGATAAGCAGTGGACATCTAAAACAAATGGTTTGTTAGTGATTTATTTATCTCTTCAAGGTTTAAAATAAATATTATACTCGCACAGGGTGGGCCAAAAGTAATGACCCGGTTTTGAAGGGTTATAAAAAAATAAGTAAAGCAGTTTGAGACTTAAAACTTTTTTTATTTTGATCTGTATTAAATACCATCTTTTTAAACTAAGTTTTGAATACCACTTCAGGAAGGTGACGATCTTCAACACCAATACACTGATACAGTCCATTTCTGAAGTTTTGGTAAACTTTTCTGCACATTTCAAGGTTTATGGTGGATATTTCCTCGATAATTTGGTCCTTCAGCTCTTCTAAAGTATGCGGGTGATGTTTCCAAACTGTCTCCTTCAAATACCCCCCCCCCCCCCAAAAAAAAAAAAAAAAAAAAAAGCTTAGGGACATAACATTACGCGGGATATTGAAATGAACACAAAGATGCAGTCTATTCTCTCTGCGTGGAAAAATAGACTGCATCAGTATATTGCTGAAGAAGGCCGCCCATCTTGCTGAAGTGGTATTCAAAACTTAATGTAAAAAACTGGTATTAAATACAGATCAAAATAAAAAAGTTTGAAGTCTCAAATTGTAATAGTATTTTTAAAACAATCCTTCAAATCCGGGTCATTACTTTTGCCCCACCCTGTATTTAGGCATATGAATCGAGTGAATCGCATTAATTTACTTTGATTAGGAATAATTCCCACAGCATGAAAAGAAGATAGTGATGAATAGTTTAAACAAACCAAAACGGCTTGTAGGGAGGAGAATGATGATCTTAATCAATTTGAGTGACAAATAGGATTGCTTACTTATCTCAGCAGTGGTGTTTTTTTTAACAAATGAAAAATTTCTTAAGATAAGCAGTGGGCATTCTAAAATAAATTTTTTTAATGACTTATTTATCTCTTAAGGGTTAAAATGATTATTATACTCATATTTAGCCATACAGATAGAGTGAATTATATTAACTTTGATTAGGAATAATTTACACAGTAACCTCAAAGCATGAGAGTGGGATGGTTATGGAATAATGTAAACAAAGCAAAACGGCTCTTACGGCGGAGAACGATGATCCTCATCAATTTGAGTGATAAATAAGAACTTTAACTTATATCAGCCGTGGTGTTTCTTTTTAACAAATGAAAAATTCCTTAAGGTAAGTAGTGGCATCTAAAATAAATAGTTTTTACGTGATTTATTTATGATACTCATCAATTATTTATGATACTCATCAATCATTGATGATATTCATCAGTCATTGATGACACTCGTCAATTATTTATGATACTCATCAGTCATTGATGATACTCATCAATTTCAGCGATAAATAAGATCGCTAACTTATCTCAGCCGTGGTGTTTCTTTTTAACAAAGGAAAACTTCTTAAGATAAGTAGTGGGCATCGAAAATAAAGTTTTAAAGTGATTTATTTATGATAGTCATCAATCATCGATGATACTCATCAATTTCAGCTATAAATAAAATCGCCAACGTATCTCAGCCGTGGTGTTTTTTTTTTTTTTAACAAAAGAACAATTACTCAAGATAAGCAGTGGGCATCTAAAATATATAGTTTTTTAGAGGTTTATATCTCTTTATGGCTTAAAACGATTATTATACTCATATTTAGGCATATGATTAGAGTGAATATTTTATTGTAATTTTGTTTAGGAACAATTCACATACTTGTTAAGATGAACAATAATGGAGAAATTAAGAATTGGAAAAAGAAATCTTCGTGCATTATACAGTTGATTCAGATTGATTAAGACATGTAAATTTATTTGCTTTTTTAAATGATACTAATATTGAACACTTAAAGGTATAAATCATGGATGGTAAAATAGATTCTGTACCTCAGGACTAGCCTAACCCTTTCGGCCCTGGCGGTGGCAATTGCCACCCCAGCATTTACATGTCTCTACTTACTATGACAATCCGTATTTTTGCTGTTAATCACTGGATGTCACTTCAACAAAGCCTCCTAAACAAAATACTTGCGCAGTTTACGTCATTACTTGACTTGTGTTGTGTGTAAATAAGTGTTTTATAAAGTCGTGCGCAATGGATGCCGATAGCCTCAACAATCTAGAGTAGAGCGCCGATTATCCCAACTCCAATTAACCGAACTTTCAATTATCCGAACAGCTTATTTCTCTATTTATTTTTCATATCCGAACTTCCAATTATCCGAACAGCCTATTTCTCCCCCACCTAAGGAAAAAAAATCCTAACCAAACTTCTAATTATCCGAAACACCCTATTTTTTTTAATCCCCCTTCCCCTTCTTCAGATTTATTATGTGAAATCGTATCCCAGATAAGTGTTTCGTTGGGAGCAGTAACAAGAGAATAAAAGACTTGGTGAAAGGGGGTATAATCAAAATCAAAGCACAAAATTCCTGTTCATATCACCTCCCATTCGCAGTGACCATTTCATTGTAGTTCTTTCTACACCGTAATAGCCCTGTATAGCCGTATGCCTTGAAGTGAGAAGGTTTTTCTATTGTCACAATATCCCTTAAATTGTCTGTCCAATTATCCGAACTTTTGCTTATCCGAACTAGGGTCTGTCGCGACGTGTTCGGATAAACTGTATTTCGGACGTAGAAGATGAAGTGGAAAATATAAACGAAATGGATATTGCAGAAGAGGTAGATGAAGAGTCAGATGAAGATAATATTCCATTTTCTCAATTATTTTCCCAAAATTGAAAGACAAAAAAATAAATTGGAAGCGAGATGCCACCATTAATTAATTCCTATACTAATTAAGCAAATGAGTACAAATTTGGTATTTATGGTCTTAAGAAGCTCCCCATCAATAATAATTAACATTTTTATTTTCAAATTTAAAAATCCAGGGCTGAAAGGGCTAATATAAGTCCCAAAATGACAATTTTCAGGTATTGTTTAACCACTTGCGCTGGAAAGACGTGCGAGGCACAATGTTTTTGTCAAAGGATAGAGGTTTACGTCAACTACTTCTATGAACAGATAGTACACTCCTCATTAACTTTCCGCCTAAGCAACATTAATTTGAAATTTATTCAGAGTGAAAGACAGGGAGAGCAAGAAAGAGAGATTGGGATAATTGACGAACGTTTCTTCTTACGGTCACTAATAAAAGAGAAACAGCACCTTCCGCGATCAAACCCAATTATTTGAGCTATTGAAAATTACCATTCGGTCAAACAAAGCAGAATGGAAGAACTAATTCAGATTTTTCTCATTACGGATTAAATGCTTAATGAAATGGGAAGCCTCCCTTAATTAACTTCTTAGATAAATACCTGCTCGTAATCGTGTTTGCACAAGAGAGGAGAAAATTGCATTTCACATCTATGTTATTCCACTGCCATTAAAAAAAAAAAAGGCAGTCTTTCAAGGATGCAATTAAAATAGCAGTTTCTTATGTTCATTAAGGTTGAAATGAGCATTCTAAAAATTTTCGAAGAAATGCAATGGTTTTTTTTAATTACATTTGCTATCTTTTGAGAATAATGAATTTGGAATTCTAAGAATTAATTCACCTGCATTTGTTTTTGGGGGTGTCCGACATTTTATTTGCCTAGTCATTTGCTGGAGCGAATATACAATGATGATTTGCCATTTAGGTTTTGAGCATTTTTGCACTTAACTATAACTTGTATTAAATTTCTTAGCATGAATGCCGTCCCCCCCCCCCAAAAAAAAAGAAGAGTTTTTCCTCTTGTTTAAACGTGTAATTTTTGTAATTTTTCAGTAGTGCAAAAAAAAAAAAAAGAAAAAAGGAAGAAGAATAAGGAAATTAAATGTTATTTTATTTAACACGTTGAGTGCCACGTCAGTCACCGGTGACTGACACCGACCTTTACGTGCAGGCCGCGTCAGTCACCGGTGACTGACACCGACCTTTCCGTTCGCGCCGCGTCAGTCACCGGTGACTGACAAGAAGTTACTGACATTATCATACCCGAAGTGGAGTTCAATGTAATCTTATCTCTAGCGGGCCAAACTATAAACAAAACAGGCGAGGGGCCTAACGTGTTAAATGAATGCTTATATAAGCATTCCCTTTCGAACAGAAATACCTTCCACTATGCTAAAAAACAATTGCCCTAATACGTTTAAAATTTCCATCGAGTAAATTCTAATTTGCCAATATTGCGCTTCGCATTGCTCTAATACGATACCAGCGCGCGCGGCCTGACGGGGAAGTCGCAATAAAACCGCGTGGCACTCAACGTGTTAATTGGTCTTATTTTCAGTAAACTACATGTATTTTCTGTTATGATACGTTGAAATAGAACCAGTAAAATTGTATTATTCAAAAATGATTCTTCAAGACCTCCTGGGCCCATTTTGGGAGCCCTCCGAACACCCCCAAAAGGGTGTCAACCGGGGAGGACCCCTACACTCCCCGCCGTCGCGACACTACTAGACAAGCTGCTATTGTGAAACATATTTAGTTTAATTAAACTAGGAGTACTTTTCTCCACCAGACCCCTTCCTGTTAGCCGAGGCCTTAGGATTGCTTGCGCACGGGGCGAGGTAGTGAGGTCCACAGATTTTACATGCACGTATCCCCAAGTATACATGGGTGGTCTTCAGCGGGTATCGAACGCGCGACCTTCCAGGTGGAAGTCCGACGCTCTAACCACTAGGCTACCACGGCCTAAACTAGGAGTACTAACGCCAAAAAAAAAAAAAAAGTAAACAAATTAATAAAAAAATATATAAATTTAAAAAATCTTTTCTTCCATTTTAACACATAAATATCGTTGAGCAATTATATAGCTACATTATAGGGAAAAGGTAAATAGTCACTTTATGGAGTAACTGTGCTAGTAAGGAAAAAAAAATATTTATACGCATTAACAAAGTCTAATACACATTCAAGGTGGAGAAAAACGAAAGTCAAACAATGACACACACACACACAAAACAAAAAATAAATAAAATAGAATAAAAAAGAGAGAGAGAGAGAACAAGAAAAATCGATTTTCTTTTAATTTTAGGAATTTAGGTAGAAAAACACTTTAATCTGGCAACGGTTTTCTTGATTTGAACTGAATGAGACTTTTCTAGAAAATCAATTCCCCAATTTCATTGTAAATTACTTAGAGAAAATTGCGAAAGACGAATCTTAACGCTGGTTTTTTAACAACCGAGTTTAGTCTGAGCGCCTCAATCCAGTAAAACATTTCCTGTTGATGACTGGCTTAATGAATTGTCTCCAACTGAAAAGAAAATTTACGTAATTCTCCGCTCTGTTTTTAAATTTATTTCAAAATCGTTACGCTTTTAACGGTACATTTCTAAGATGCTTCATTATTTTTTCTAAGTTTCCGAACGTTAGCAGTTCGAGAAAGGCATTTACGAACTATTAAGAAATTTTACTCGGAATAAATGAACTGAAATTTTTTTTAGCTAAAATGTGCATTAGGGAAGTTAATTTTTCATTATTCGTAAGTTTCTTGTTTATAACAACTAATTAGTCCCCATTTTTTAAAAATATTTACAGACTAAAAGTGGAAATTTCTTTCTCCTTTTCATTTTGAAGCATCATGCACGGGAAGAAATGAAGCCTTTACTGCCAAGTGAAATTTCTGAATGAGCAGTTAGACGTTGCATGAAAAAATGGTGAAATAATGAAAACGTAGCCTTAGACTTCTAAGTTATAAAAAGTAATACACTGTTAAAATTTTCCGTAAGAAAGCAGTAATATAACTATTTATTTGATTGCTATTTTACCATATTTAATTACAACAGTTGAATAACCGTTAAAAAGATGGTACTCAAACCATTGATTGTGAAAAAGATCGTTTATTCACTGTTTCTTTTAAAGAACGTTTAACTAACCGTAATTTACAAGCGCCACTAGGTCTCGTAGTCAATAAGAATCGGGCATCCATCTTGGTTGTAGAACCTTACCGTCGAACGTTGTTGTTAAAATATGAATAAAGATATCTCAGTTCAAATTTGCATGTGTATATAAAAAAGAAGAAAAAAGTGGCTTAAGCAGTGGTTACTAAATAAAAACATACACACATAAATAAAAATTGGAGACATCGGATTCCCGAACTATTTGCAAATGAGCGAACCCATCATTTGAGCTGCCGAAGCTTGTTTGTGTTTAAATTTTTGCAGCAAAAAAAAAAAAAAAAAAGATTTTCTTCAATATACAGTATATTTAGGCCAAAAACGACTTTGGATCCAATCAAAAACTGAAATTTTAATTTTAATGCAGTTTGCCTGTTGGAAAAGCAGTTTTATTGATGTATAAAAGGCCATTAATTGTGATGTTGATGACCGAATGGCTAGAGCGCAAAGTTGGTACACCTTACCCCCGGGGTTCGATTCCCGAACGCTTCGTTTACGGTTTCTACGCCTCGAAATGGTTCAAAAAATATAAAAACTTATATTTACAGTTTTGAAACCATTTATAAATGGTTATAAAACCGTAAACTTTTGTATTTACAGCATTTTAACCAAGCTGATTGGAAATGGTTTAGGTCCGGTAAAGATAGAAAAATTCTCCAAATTGTAAATTTAACGGTGAATTAGATGGACAGATTGCTGCCGGCTATTTAAAAGTAATTTCACGATGAAATTTCTAACAGTGTATATAGAAACTTCTAAGTTATAAAAAGTGAAATAAATAGGGTCGCGCAAAAGCTTCTACTGTCAACTGGAATTTCTGAAATCTTTTGAGCAGTTAAACGTGTTGCTGAAATAATAATGAAAAGTTAGTTTGAGACTTGTAAGTTATAAAAAGTAATATATAGAAACTTCTAAGCTATAAAATGTGAAAAAAGCAGGGTCCCACAGAAGCTTCTACTGTCAACTGGAATTTTTGAAATCTTTTGCGCGGTTAAACATTGTATGATTAAATGTTGCTGAAATAATAAGGAAAATGTAGTTTGAGACTAATAAGTTATAAAAAAAAATCCATATATATATTTCACTTAACGTGGCCCAGTTACGATTAAATATTGCGGTACGATACGATACTGACATCGTGCAACAACAAACTATGATAAAACGATATTAAAAAATTTGTCTAATGATTGTTAGCATAGAAAAGTAACATAATATTTTTGTTATTGTCGTGACTTACGGACTTTACAAATTTATTTGCACATCTTAAAAAGTATTTCATATAAATCAAAAAAGTATTTAATTAGTATTATTTTAATTTCCGATTCTTTGGAATGGCAACACCTTACTTAGTTTTTATCGAGCGATAATTCACATGCTTATGTTTAGCGATCTTTTCTTAAGCCTTTCGAATTTTAAAATGGTTTTTACAATTCTAAAACTGGTTATAGCCCGCAGATGTTCTGCCTGGGCTAACTAGTACATATAGAAACTTGTGAGTTATAAAAAGGGATATATATAAATAAGGTAGGCGGCAGTTAAAATTTAGGAGTCAAAAAGACCACTTGTTATGATTTTGTAGTTCAAAAATTTAAATAGTAGATAAAAGTAAAATTATGACCCGTTGGTGACCCTCGTCGGTGCGCCCCTGTATATACAGTTAAACCTGTGTAAGTTGACCACTTGCGGTGCAGCACTTTCGTGGTCAACATGACAGGTGGTCAACCTATAAAGGATGGGGATAATCATAATTATTATTGTTTCGCCATTTCATACACTATGCTTTTACTCCTTTTTAACTTATCAAATCTTCTATCCGTGGATACAACAACAACAACATTCTTTTTAAACTAATTAACTCTTACATACAGTTTCATGTATCACCATTATTTTAAAACAGTAATTGTCTATTTAACAGTAATCTAAAGTATCATGAGAGAAATTTAAGTTGAACAGTTTATAGTCCATCCCACAAATTTAAAATTAATTAAATAAGATAAATCTCTTATTAATTAATGAAAGTCAATACCTTGTTAATTATGCCACTTACTTATTTGCTGTCTCCCTATAAATACATAATCATTCAAACTTCAGATAAAACAGCAAAAGGATTAACTTACATTACAGCCTCGGTTATCCGAGCCCCGATTAACCGAGTTCCGAGTTAACCGAGTTCCGAGTTAACCGAGGTACATTTGTTAATTGAAAAAAAAAAAATTGCGGCTGATGGCGGCGTCACTGACTGACGTCAGTCATCCAATTATTTTCTGGTGATATAAAGACCTAAAACAACAGTCAGACACAATTTCAACAGACCTTTTTACGGATACAACCATTTTTTGAAACGGCATCAAAGAAGCGAGCGAGTTCCGTTAAACAGAAAACAATCTCTCTCTCTCTCTCTCTCTATATATATATATATATATATCGACTTCTTCAAGAGGCAACTTTAACTGGAACATGTACTCTACTGATGCTGTGCATATAAAATTAATATTTGTATGTTTGTAACGTCATTCTTTCATTTCATAATATGTGCAGTAAATGCCATTTTTTTACATCTTTGACGACATTTTCCTTCATTTCAACCCATGTTTCTCTCTCGATTTGGACAGAGTCCGTGTTATCCGAGTTTTCGATTATCCGAGGTGCCCTCGGTCCACATTACCTCGGATAATCGAGGCTCTACTGTATTTGAAGCATAAAATAGCCCTCATATTATTTTCCCTATGTGGCTAACTCACAGAGAGGTTCAGACAAGCTTTATATTGCTGTTTCATCCATCCAGTGAAATACTGGACTGTAGCACAGAAAATATCCTGGAAAAATGTATTTTAATTACTTTTTTCTTTTTAAAAATAAATAATTAAGTGGCCAACTTGCAGAGGGTTTTGGAAATACCTAAACAGAAGTTTGAAGAATACAAGTGGTCAATATAGACAGGTGGACAACTACTTCACAGGTTTTATTGTTATAGTTATAAGTGAATATTTCAACAGGGACTGCAGCGCCACCTGTTGAGTAAGCAGAGAAGTGGGGAGAAGGTCTGGTGATTTGGTCCTGAGTGGGTGGGGGTTGCATTGAATGTGTTGTATTTGTATCTATTAAATTCAAAGAGATAGTTCTGAATTTATTTCGGGAGAGGCCCGGACTCCCCTTAACACTAGATTTACCAGATAAGTCATTTTGACTGGTTCATTTTGCATAATTTGTTACTAATTATAGTGCAACTTTCAATGGAGGCAATTCAAGCAACGTCATTGGTCACGCGGCAGCGATGAAAGAAATGTAAACAAAGGACACCATAGCATCGTTTTACTTCGAGTTCGACAAATCTAATTAAAAACTAGGCCTAAATGAAGTTCTTCTACGTTACATTAAATTAACACTAAATACAGCACTATAACTATTGTAATAATGAATAAATTTCTTTTATAATGATTAAATTAAATGTAAATACTGGGTTATAATCAGAAAAAGCTGTGAAAATAGTCAAATTAATTTTAAGATAACTAATTTTGCCTAGTGAACTCCACGTAGAACTCCATTGAAAATCTTAGTAGACAAAGAGTTGATATCACGTGACAACGATGATCGTTCTTGAGTCCCTCTAGCGGTGAATTGCCTCCATTGCTCTTTTCCTAATACACCGTAAGTAGGACAACTGAATGTGACTGGAAGATTTATTACACTGAGTAGCAACGTGGCGTAAAATTAAAGTTTAGAAAGGTTGAAAACGGCCTGGTAAATCTAGTGTTAAATACGTCCTTGACACCTAGACACTAGTCTTTATAAAGGGTAATTCATATTAATTTGTATGCAGAAAGATTTACGCAAAACATTACCGAAGATAAAGCGCTGCGGGATCGTTTAATAAATGATGTCACGCATTTTTCCTATATATTTGACCCCCTCCTCCCTTTGTCACAAAATGTCACACTTCAACGGACCCCCTTCCCCCCTTTGTCACATGTCACGCTATGTTGTATAAGCCTGATGTCACACTTCTTGTTACCCCTCCCTTTCCCTGTGACACTTTGTCACAATTTCACGAATCCCCCTCCGAAGCGTGACATCATTTATGAATGATCCCTAAGGAACTTACTAAGTTGCGATCAACTTGACAAATTTGAAGTCTTAGAAAAAAATGAAAGTTGGTCGATTTATTCCTAGATCATGAAACTGTACTTAAGGGGTGTAGGGTGTCTTAACGGTGTCGTGAACAACACAATGCAGATAACATTTCGATTGCTAATGTGCTGCACATGAATATTCCAAAGTGCTTCATTTTTTGGCAGTATGTTTTAAAAAGTTGGATTTTTTTAGGGAACTTAACACTAATTTTAAACTTATAGTAATTATTTTGTAAAACAGCAATAAAGTTAGGCCAAATAGTAAACAAATTTATCACGGAGTATCCCACTGCGCGCATGATTGTGACTTAATAAAAGCTGTTAGGACTTCAATTTCACTGTTAAAACAATGTTGAAGACTTATTCTAAGATGTATACCTGCTTTTATACCAATTAAATAAAAAAAAATATTTTTAATGCATTGCAACCTAAAATATGTAACGATTTTATTAAAAATTTAAAGCATTATTATTTTTAAAAAATAATAATAATGGTATTTTGGTTCATACTGAGGTATACATTAGTAACTACAGTATAATGCATAATCCCGTAAAATTTTTAGACAATATCTGCATTAGTTTTGAAAATATTGTGCGCGAAAGGTCAGAAAATGCATTCAGAGATAAAAGCGTTTAAAGTTGCTTTTTTGTAATACATGAATAAAAACAAAACTGAACTTACTCAAAACATCTCTAAAATGTACGTCTCTCTTTCTTTAACAAAGTAAATGCCATTTTAATAAAAAAAACAACAAGAAAATGATTTTTTTAAAAATTATTGCAATTGTTTCAGCTCGCAATAATATTAACGACTCTGTTCAGTGTGAGACGTTAACGTCTAAAAACAAAATAACAATTTTAAAAAAGTAATTATTTGGTTCATACTGTTGTATAAATCATTAAATAGTGCATAATGAATAATTATGCTCAATTTTTAGACAATACATGCATTATATGAGAAAATATTGTGCGCGAGAGATAAAAGATGCAATTAAAAAAAAAAAGAATTAAAGTTGCTTTTTTGAAATGCATGAGATAAAATTAAAGTGAACTTACTCAAAATCCTCCTGCAACGTATGCTTTTCCTTCTTTTAACAAATTAGTCTTATTTTCCTTAAGTTTTCTCATTCTTTTGGCTCTGCGGGCTTCTTGTGTTGCTGCAAGTGCACGTTTTTCCGCTGTCGCTACTCTAGCAATATCGCCTTTTGCTAGAGTTAAGCAGGTTTCATATTGAATTTTAAGGTCCAAATGACTGAGAATTCTTAACATGCTTTGCATTCCATTATTAAATATGCATATAGCAAAATAAGTTGCTATCTCTGCAATTTTCACCCCTGAACTAGTAACTTTTGGGCAATACTTCCAGATTAGCGAATTTAAGGATTCGTTTGAGTTTTGAGTCCTGCCTCCTAGGGTGGGACAAATCTGCAAATATTGGTTTTATTCTATCCATTACAGCTCTTGCGACAGTATTTTTATGTTTAAATTTTGCATTACTTTGTGACGCCAAATTGAATTTGCACCAAGTGTTTGGACCGTTTGGGCAGAAATAGTGCATTGGCTGAGCATCCGTACTGGCATAGTGGTTCCAAATTGCCCAGACAGCAGTTCGCATAGATTTAATGCTCTCTGGATTCCCTCGAATGGCATTTCCATAATATTTGGTCAAGTTTTTTATGAGTGTTTAAAACAATACGTTTACAATTGTTTTCCCATCTGAAAGTTTCTCCTTCCTATTCAAATTTCGTAGTCTGGAACCAATTCTTTTTTGAACATGGCCTACACATTCAATTTTTTCAACTTTCACATCTCCGTACGGCATTTTTTCAGAAATGGCTTTGAAAGTTTTACAATCCCCATCGCCAATATATTCAGTGTATTTCACACCATGTTCTGCTTCTGACCGCCCAAAGAGTTTCAACATTCCTTCGACCTCCATTTTCCCCGCAGAGCCATAGTGGTTCCTGCGACAAAAGGGTTTATGGCGACAAAGCCACTTCTGGTATTTTGGACCTACCTTTGGACCTTTATACGAGCTGCAAATTTTGCAGAACGAAGAAAGCACTTCAGCTGCGACAACTTTCCCCGTCTCACCGCCAATCAAGGTGCACACGCCAATACGGGATGAATGTCCGCGGGTCTTCCAGGTCCCATCTCCACTTACAGTAATACAGTTAGTACTTCCATTCAGTTTGTTTTCTTCAACTACCGAACTCCTCATACTTTGCTCTGCTTCTTCTTTTATTGCCTTTGCAATTTTGCAGTTGATTGTATCATAACTTTTTCTGTCGATAGGTTTGGGGAGACTCATAACTGAACAAAATGTCTCTAAAGAACTTAAGCCAGCCCCAATACTTCTCATGGCAAGCACCGATCTTCAGTTTATCTCCGGAATGTTACGCTTTTCTCCAAGCATATTACAGGAAGGAAACGTAGTTTTGTTTTCACAACTCAAACAGCTGATCTGAAAATGGGATGATAGCCCACGAGTTGATTTTTCGGTAAGGGTTAAGTGGCTATGACACACATTGCAACAAGCTATTTCTGATAATTTGGACGAGAACAGTGCCAAATCTATAATTCTATAACCTTGAAAGTGATTGTCACTTTTTCTCAAATTATTCTGCAAATTTTCTTCGTTGCATTGAACTTTTTTGCTCAACGAACTTCTGTTCTCAGATTGTGCATCATTGTCTGAAAAAATCTGAGAAATTGAATTTTCCGATTTACAAACTTTCTTAAACTGATTTCCCTGAAACTTCTTCTTTTTAGGT
Source organism: Octonoba sinensis (assembly GCA_038502835.1). Lineage (NCBI taxonomy): Eukaryota > Metazoa > Arthropoda > Arachnida > Araneae > Uloboridae > Octonoba > Octonoba sinensis. The sequence continues at coordinate 11,867,246 of CM076600.1, forward strand.
CTTCGACCAGAAGCTCTCTTTGGAGGCATATTAATCAGCAATAAAAATCGGCAACTAAAACCAGCAACAATACGCTAAGAAGGCTAAAAACCAGAAATAATACACTAAAGAAAGATACTCAATTTGATGTTCAGCGCTCAAAAAACCACGTTGTAAACAAACAGCGAGTAGAAGGAACGAAAAGTTGAGTAGTTTAGCTGCTACTAACTAAGTATGGTGTTTTATAATGCCAATAAAGGCTTTGCTAATAGACAAATGAAGAAAAAACTCGAATCTAAAAAAAGTAAACAAACAAAAGGGGGCGTGTCAATGTCCCTTTAAATTATGATTTACGAATAGTTGCTTTAGGTTTTTAGCTATAACTTCGGAAATTTTGGGCTTTCGCAAAAAAGTTTGGTATCAAAATACTGAGCATTAATCAGGGAATAACATATATTTTTTTTTGGAAAAATCGAAAATTTTGAAGTTTAAGACTTTTGAAGTTTTAAGTTTAAATGCCTTCAAATATAACTAAAATGGCGAATGGCAGGGAATCTTTTTTTAAGAATATTTTTGATTTTTTAGAAGAATTATTTAGTTGGGAAGCTTTTTTCTATTTAGTTTTGTATACAATTTTAAACACTCAGAGGATTTGTGATGTCATTTGTTCCGCTTCGCTTAAGATGACCCAAAACTTAAGGCTAGCAACTTCGAATTATTTCACGTTAAAAAGGCAACTAGTGAAAAACCCTGATCTTTATTTATCGAACTGAAGTTAAAAAAATAATGAAAATTAATCTGATTCAAAAAAAGTTGATTCGCTTAATAAAATTTGAAAAAGTATTACTTTTGAAACTTTCTGACCTGCACGAACTGCTACTTTTTTTACAAACTCCACTGTTAGGTTTTATTTTATTTTTCTTCTTTTTATCAATTTAATGAAAAATTTCGAGTTAATTTAGCACGAATAGATAAGACTTTTTATACAACGAATTTCAAAAATTATCCGAACTATAAAATGGAAAAAGTATTCTTTCCTAAACAGTTTCTTTTAAAATTGTATTCTAAGTAAAAATATAAAAATTTGATTATGATAATAGAAGAAAACAAATGAATAAAAAAAATATCGAAAAACGCACACATAGAACCAAGTTCAATTGCGAATAAACTTCCTTTATATTTCCGTATTGCTACTATTTCCAAAGATAACCATCACGCTGAAAAATGCGGCAACATTAAACCAAACTTTCATTATGAGTAGATTATTTGCTTAGTCGGCCAATTATCTGCTTTTTTTCATTCATTTTCTATGAGTTCAATGTTTGCACTTTAGCTAAAGTTTCGTAGAAGTTACTTTCATCAAATTTGCCATTTCGCTGCGAAGAGAAACAAATAAACTTTTAGCGGTAATTGAAATTTTCACAAAGTTTCAGAACCAGCTTCAATTTTGCAAAGTAAGTTGTAGGAGGGAGAAAAAAAAAAAAAAAACTTGAAATGTTTTAAATAATGGTTTACGGAAGGAAGTTTGGAAGATTAATGAATCCACTTTTGTATTTAAAAAGAAGTTTTCCTTCTATTTTAAAACTTTATCATTACGATAAAAATTTATTACGGTCAAAGTGCAGCGATTAGACTTGTTTTTACCGCTTCAATTGTACTAAGAGGAAGAGTATTTACACTTATTTATTTAAAAATAAGAGATAAAGGTGTTTTATTTTATAACTAAGTGAATCACAAATAAGTTTAATTAAAAGCATTAGGGATCATTCATAAATGATGTCACACTTCGAGGGGGTTCGTGAAATTGTGACAAAGTGTTACAAGGGCAGGGGAGGGGGTAACAAGAAGTGTGACATCCCTGCTTATGCAACATAGCGTGACGTGTGACAAAGGGGGGAGGAGGTCCGTTGAAGTGTGACATTTTGTGACAAAGGTGGGGAAGGGGGGTCAAATATGTGGGGAAAAAGCGTGATATCATTTGTGAACGGTCCCTTAGGGACAATTAGTGTTAGGAATAAAATAAAAGGAAAATTTGTTTCAACAAAAAAATTCGGAGTATTTTATTCAGTTCAAGAATTAGAATCTGTTAAACGTAATTTATCGAAAATTTATTTCTTAAATCTCCCTTTCTTGTCCACTATACTTCTTATTTTCTTCTCTTTCATTCTTTTAACAATGTATATATATTTCCAGTTTCTGTGGGTATATTCGCTCGAAGTCAACTAGAGTTTCGTTTTAATAAAAACTTGAGCAATCTTTTAATAAAAAATTATTTCACGTTAAGAAAGCACAAATTAGCATTAAAATGCAGACATATGTTTCGGGATCTAGAAGCTCCTTTAACGTATTGAAAAAGGGATTCTAAGCAATCCCGAAACATGTCTCCATTTTAATGCTCATTTGTGCTTTCTTAACGTGAAATAATTTTACATTACACTTTACTTAGCACAAAGTTAATCAGAGGCGTAGCTAGGTGGGGGCAAGGAGGGACAGCTGTCCCCGGGGGTAGCGTCAAGGGGGGCCAAATTAATGTTAAATTATTTTATTTTTAAATGCGAAAAGAAAATTATTTGAACTGAAGAGGTGTGAGAATATGCTCAACAAAAAAGTGGGAGCATCGCGAATCATATCGGGAAGGACAAATGTAGCACAGGAGTGCGTGGGAAATCAGACAGATAATTTTGCGAAGCCAAAGTGTTCCATAAATATCCTTTCGAAGTGAATTATCGCTAATAAAAATGAAAGTTAAGAAGGCTGTTTTTTAGAGCTACTTATCATTTAGGAAGCATAAAAGTTTTTTGTTAATTAGCTTTAAGGGCGCCCTTAGGACCCCAGGGGCGCAAAATCTTCAGTTGTCCCCGGGCGCTGAAAACCCTAGCTACGCCTCTGAAGTTAATTTATTAATTAGAGCAATCTTATTTTACATATAGAGAAATATTTCACACTAATTTTACTGATTCATGTGTGGTTTAAATGCCTCAACCCAGTATGTAGACAAAGAAAGCGATTGCGTTGGCTTTGAAAAGGGGATGTCAGATTTGGTTTCGTTGACAACGTTGTATGAATCTAGGTTATTTCTTTTTTCGAGGTGAACTGTGCAGTTCGACCAAGGAGGTTTAACACTTGGAAGCTACTGCGCATGGCAGAAAAGGGCGAATCCATTCGAGCTTTAGGGAAGTTCGTTTCGCAGGTGCGTTTATTAGCACGCGGGTCAGGCTGTTTGCCTTCTCTGTTTGTTGAAAGCAACCAAATTTTTAAACTGGGAGATAGCACCAGTTCGGAAGAAATCAAGTATTCGAGAACAGAATGCGTCACATTTCTTGAAAATGCAGTTTTTTTCATTGAGCATGAATTAATTTTTCTTAGCACTTTGCCAGTCAAGGGTCTTTTTTTTTTTTTTTGAGGAAGATCTCTGTACGGGTACGCCATCTCTGCTGGGAACACATTTTTCACGGAAGCCAGCATGAATCTTAATTTATATACCGTTTCAATTTATAATGAGTTAGAGCTGATGGCACGCACATATTTAGATTTTTAGGGGAATTGCAATTTATTCCCAATCGCTGAATCAGCGAAAGCTTGTGATAGTCAAGTTTTTTTTCAAATTCGTAAAAAAAATAAATAAATAAATAAATAAAAAAAGAGCCCAATTTATACATTTTCAATTATTTCTTAAGCGATGCATATTTGAAACACGCTGCATATTCTTAAAAAAAATATATGAAGCTACAGTCTTTTTCAGTAAATTTGCATCCAATAATACTAATTACTGAACGAAACACATGTCGTGAGCATTAAATAGTTCCACGGCTCGCCACCAGGGAATCTGAGCATTACCAATATCTACGCTCTCTTTTCTCTAAGACAGCTATAAGAGGTGGGTCCAGGCTTGCCAGATAAGGCAAAAATTAGCCATCATGGCTAGTTTAAGAGGCTGTTGGCTAAAAGTATTTTCAATTACTAGCCGTAAACAATGCAGGCAAATATTGGCTAATTTTAAATTCTCACTTGTTCTTGTTTGGAAGCTGTGTAATGTTTAAAAATATGTATAGAACTTACAGGTTTCAAACACCAGAGCCGGATATCCGGTACAAATATGTCGGACAAGAGACACCGGATATACGATATTCGACAAAAGGAATATCCGCTGTAGAGCTTGGGTATCTTCTAATCGGCATTATAACAACTAGAGCAATAACAATAACAACAACAACTACTGAATTACCGAATTTAAAGTAAATGGCTAATTTTGGCTAAATTGTTTCTCACAAGTGGCTAAAAATCGTCTGAAAAATCTATCAACCCTGGGTGGGCCCCAAGATGGGAAATTTTTGTTAGATGGCTCGGAGCCCATTGAACTTTTGGAACCACTGACCTAAGTGAAACTTTACTCTACGTTTTTAACAGTGTAGAAATAATTTTCTCACCTACATGTAATATTAAAATACTCTTTTCTTTCTAGATGTAAAAAAATACGACCATTTTCGTAAAAAAGTTATTTCACTCATTCTTGAAAATTTCTTCCCAGCTGCTTCCTCTATCGCTCTTTTTATGGGAGTCATTTCTATTATTAAAATTTCACAAGAAAACTGTAACCGAATACTTGAAAAAGGATTTTCAATTTCTAGAAACAAAATAAAAGCGTACTTCCAGTAGAAATATTTCTAGAAGTTAAAAAATAAGAACACGAATGGCACGTTGCTTGCACTGAATTTGAGAAAAGGTGTGAAAATACCGGTTGGATTGATTTTTTTTTTTTTTGAAAAGTGTAATATTACTTTTGGTTTCACGGAAAAAAATGGCTCCTGAGGAAACTATTTTTTGTGGAAAAGAACATCAAAGCAACGTATTGAAGAAATTACCGAATGGACATTTCGAAAACTAGTAGTCCGTAAAAATTCTTTCGCATTAGGAGAAAACGAGTTTTGTTTTTTCTCGTGTGTGTGGTATGTCTTTTACTTAAGAAATTTCAGGTGGGTTTAATTTTTTTTAAGGAATCGCCCGAGTCTAGAGAGTCAAGATCTTACTTCGGGCGATATTGGAAATGGATGGCATTCAGGATTGTAGTATAAACTTATAAACAAGAATGTTTACAAATAAGTATTTCTTTAATACAAAAGGAACAAAGTGAGCATCTGTACTTTTATATGTGCAATCCATCCATCTCTCTTTTTTCTTTCTTCCGATACAAATATATATTATTAAAAGCACTGATAAAACAGAGAAGCCGATATAGTTGTGGATAAAAAAAGGGTTGTTCCCACATCTTTCCATGGGCCCCCTCGCCGGATATTATAATGTAAAAGAAAACATTTTAAACATTGAGTTCTTTTATGTTTTTTTAATAGAAATTTCAGTCATTTTCAGTAAAAAAAGCCGCCTCTGCGTGTAAGGAGCCAAACCAGTATTTTATCAATCCTTACCCGTCGAAACGGTTTTTTAAACAAAAATTACGGTAGTTTTTAAAAAAAATATGGCAAAAAATTATGAAAGCTAGTTATATTAATGGCTAAACCATATACTCCTCCCCCCGAAAGAAACAAAACACATTATGAACCATAAAAGAAAAATCAATTCTTAATGTACCTTTTCTTTTAAAATTATGCTTCGAAAAGAGCTTATTAGTTACACATTATATTTTCTTTAACAGTAATAATCTTCAACTTTTTACTTTTGATCTCTTAAAATTGTCATTTTTCCCCTGATATTGGACTTGACAATTAGCAACAAAATATAATGAAGTGTAAAAAATTTTTTAAGAGTGTAGTCGGAAAACATTCAAATAAAACAATTTTAGTGACGCCACCCATTGATTCGCAAAGTAACAAGAATAGATCGCACATTTTGAACAGTACCGAAAATTCAACTTATAAAGTGCAAAGCGAAGTCTATGGTGTTGCTATAAATGTTTTCAGACTTTGCATATTGTCATTTTGACAAAATTTTACGACTAATTAGTTCAACTAAAACTTATCGGCTACTAGTTTATGATAAGGAAAAGACAGTTCATAATTATCCTTAATTGAATGATGTTTATTTCCAATTAAAATCAGGAAATATATATTCGATTGTATCTTGAAGATTTCTGGTAGTTACCACAGTACTCTTAATAAATCAAATCGAGTGAACAGAATATGAAACAACACTTTTAAAACCAATTCCTAAGTGAATCAAAATCTGCTTCTTTGATTTACTATGCTATCACCATACTTCTTGATTTTTTATGAGCTGTGTATCGCACATTAATCAAATTTCAGTAAACATGAACGTATAGTACAGCATTTCCAAAATTTACCTCCCAAGGAATCTTCTCTGGATTGACTAGCAGAACTCGGCAGGTGGTGGCTTTCCCATTCTTGCAAGATTTCTGAAAAGACATAAATAAGGAGAGATAAAATATTGAAGCACATGAAATTTATTTTTGTCAAATGAGATTGTACTCGCCGTATTTTGGAAAGAATGAAGATTTAATGGTAGGAACTCACAAAAACATGTATTTCTTCAAAATTGGAAGCATTAGTTTTTGTAAGATTGGCACGTTCAATTTCTGATTTGACAGCTTTTTTTAGGCTCACGATAGTTTTTCTGGTTTCCAAGGTGTATGACTAAATCAGGTAAATTATTACAATCATTCAAATAAGTATATTGATTTAAATAGTTTTAAACTCATAAAAACTTAACTATTTCTCTATATTGTTACGATTTTCGGGGTGCCGATGTTGTTTCTCGCCAAGCTTGGCGCCATCTCGGATCGCGTGATAGACAATTCTAGTCTTTGATGGAAATTTCTGGAATGGTCTGTCACGTGATCCGCGATGGTATATAAATAGCTCCGGTGAATAGTTGAGAAGAGTTTTTAGTGTTAGATTTTGGCAAGAGCCTGATAATCTGAGCCGTTGTGCTGCGTTCGCTTTGTGCTTGTTGATATTCGTCTTTTGTAAATTAAATACGTGATTACCGTTGGATTGTAAGGTGTTGTGTGGACTCCGAGATACTGTTGTATGATCTGTACATAGTATAAATAGTTTGTAAAATAAATTGCTCTGTGTAATTTTGTACAAGGACTCGGTCATTGATTTTAAAGTAAGAAGACACAGAACCGGTAACAATATTTATTGTGAAGAGTTTTTACTTTTTAAATTTGAAAGTTATTTTATTTATAGGCCATGAATGGCAATTGAAGGCACTGTGCTATGAATCATTGCCTTTAATTTGATGCTTAAATTACTAAATGTGTAGCACAAAGAAGAAAAGGCCAGAATGTGATAAAACTTGGCAACAATAAAATTTCCTCTCAATTTAAGTTGGAATCTTGGTACCACGGAATCTTGACATTAGGACGCTTCTGCGCATGGCAGAAAAGGACGAATCCATTCGAGATTTAGGGGAGTTCGCTTTGCAGGTGCGTTTATTTAGTGCGCGAATCTAAATGTTTGCTTCATTGTTTGTTGAAAGTAACTAAATTTATAAATTGTCAGATGGCATCAGTTCGGAAGAAATAAAGTACGCTAAAGGAACTAGAACAAGAAGATAGAGGCACATTCCTTATACCAGCAGTTCCTCCCTTGAACATGAATAGATTCTTCTTGGCACTCTGCCAGGAAGGTCGCTGTGGTTGATGGTAGAACTGTATCTCTGACAATTTCTTCTTGTTAATATCACAGCTTTGAAGAATCCGATTGCTTTTCGCAGATAACGCTTTAAGGGGGGAAATACGTGTAAAACGGCGCGTTAAGAGCAATTTTCAGGAATTTTTTTAACGTATAAAGAATAAATATATCTTATTGAGATTTTGAGGTTATTTTATATATATATTGAAGAACATTTACTGAAATTTTCAAACATTTTACTTGAAAAATCCCGGAGATATCGGCTGCTGCACACTGTAAGTCGCCAGCCAGTTCGGCAGTTTGCGTACATCCTGGAGGTCACAATTTTCATCTGAAATCAATTTTTTTTTAATCTACTTTTTTTATAAGTGTCTCTTCGAGTTGAACTAAAATCATTACAAAAAATTGAAGATTTCTATTTTTTTTTAGAATGGGAAAATTAAGTACGATTTTTAACCGGTTTTTCTTTGTTCTTTTTTACAATAAAAAAAGTAAAAATAAAGATATGTTTACGATTCTAGGTCAACTAAAGCATGTATATATAAAGAAAATGTGTGCTAAATTTGATAAGGATTGATAAAAAACTCTGCGAGTTAGAGTGTACGCAAATTCGAAAAAAGTAGTTTCTAGAAAAACGCGTTTGAAAATAAGAGTGGTATTGAAGGTAAATTTAAGGCAGTAATGAATCATTTTTTTAATACTTATAGATACTAATACAGTCGGACCTCTATTTAACGTAAGTCGCAAAATCCAGCGAAAAAATTCGTTAAATGGAGAAATACGTTAAATAGAGATTTACATTTTTTATAATACTTTAGCTACATGAGAACTCATTTTAAACTAATAGAAGCTCTACATATTATGTAATAATAATTATAGCAGTTTAATTTTATTCTGTCGCTTAAGAAAGGATAAAACATAAAGAATAACCATTATAATTTAGAATTAAACTTATTCACTACTCTAAAAAAATATTTATATTTATTTTAACACATAGTGTGCAGAAGCTTTAGAAAAAGTGTTTAAAGAAAGAAATACTTGAAAAATAGGGTGGAATTTTTTTTAGTTTATCAGGAAAAAGTTTGTTAAATAGAGAATGCGCTTCGTTATTTGGAGGTTTTTTTACATGGTAAACCTTAAATATTCTTACGGCCAAGAAGAAAATTCGTAAAATGGAGAAATTCGAAAAATAGAGGTTTGTTAAATAGAGGTGTATTTATAGAAATCTCTATCCGATGTCTCAATTGTTAAAAGAAATAAAAGGACATCTGCTAACGTTCTCTAATACCCATCAGGTCATTCATGAGGGACCACCTGCGCAACTACTCCAAAAGAGGCGCACGCTCAAATGCTTATAACTTTTAAACGACTTGAAATTTTGCTTTGAAATTTTCAGGGTATATTATTGAATAGTTGTAAAATTGATTTATGAAGAAAAAAAATAATTTTTTAAACCTTTTACACGTATTTCCCCCCCTTAAACGATTATACTTTTTAAATCATATCAACATTAGCGTGCTGCCAGAACTCTGGACACTTATTCCATTCTAGATTAGATTTTTCGAGATTTCGATTTAAAAGTGCTATTTCCCCCAGCGAGTAGCAAATACAATAAATAAGAGCGCAAACAACTAGAATTACTTCCGTAAGTAGAGTTCGATTCGATTTGCAATTCCACTAGTCGATGAAGTTCCGCTTTGAGAATTATTGGTGTGATTTCCGATTGACTTCACTAATCGATATTGGCATATGCAATAAAGTCCTATAAATACGTGTATTTTAGTCATGATAGGAGTTCCTATTAAGTTAATAGAAACATCCAAGGAAGTTAGTACTGGTTACAGAAATAGGAAATTCTTATAGTTTTATATACTATGACGAGCGAACAGCATACAATACTTTTTATATAAAAATAAGAGATTAATGAGGTGTATTGGTGCCGATTGTTGCATTTTCGTCGAATAGAGTGTAAAAATTAGATACGTAAAGAAAAAGGTAGAATAGTTTCTACCCTTATATCCGACAAATAAAATATCGTAATGCAGTGAATTTTCATCGCTTGTAGGAAAGTTATAGACAACGTTCAAAACGGGAAATACAATTCAAGAAAACATAAGTAGGAAATTCCCTTCATTTCACTTACTATGCACAGCAAAAAGCATACAATACTTTTTAAATTAAAGTAAAAATAAGAAATTAATGATGTGTATTGGTGCCGATTGTAGAAGTTTCGTAGAAAAGGCCTCAGAAATTAGATGGCGTAAAAAAAAAGGTAGCATAGTTTCTAACCTTATATCCGACGCATAAGATATCATAATGCAGTGAATTTTCATCACTTAGGAAAGTTATAGACAACGTTAAAAACAGGAAGGATATTTCAAGTAAACAGAAATAGGAAATACCTATAGTTTAACATTATATGCACTGCAAATTATATACAATACTTTTTAAATTAAAGTAAGCTTAAGAGATTAAGGATATGTGTTGTTGCTGATAACATTTTCGTAGTAAAGGCTGTAAAAAGTAGATAACGTAAAGAAAAGGTAGACTAGTTTGTATCCTTATAATTTGACACATAAGATATCATAATCCAATGAATTTTCATCGCTCGTAGTTAAGTTATAGACAATGTTAAAAACAGGAAATACATTTCAATTAAACATAAGTATGGAACTCTTATAGTTTTACATATTATGCACAGCAATAGTCAAGTATGCAAGAGTTTTTTTTTCATTAAAGTAAACAGTAAGAGATTAACGAGGTGTATAGGTGACGATTGTTGCATTTTCTTAGAAAATGTTGTAAAAATTAAATAGCGTACAGAAAAGGTAGAATTGTTTCTACTTTTATATCTGACACATAAGATATCGTAATATAGTGAATTTTCATCGCTTCTATTAAAGTTATAGACAAATTTAAAAACAGGAAGTACATTTCAAGTAAATAAGAGCAATATAATGTAAACTTATTCCTTAATTTTTATCTATTAGAATAGTTTCAAACGAACGAACATTTTTTAAAAATGTATTTTCTCAGTATTAGACTAATAAATAATGGGGTGTAATAATAATAGTCTAAGAGAATATTAAGTTAGTATTTTCGTAGTAATCAAAAACTTCCACTTCAACGCGTTGTACTTTCAGAACGACAAGATTTCAAAAAAAAAAAAAAAAAAACGAAATTACAATTAAATATAAACTATTTGTTTATAGTTGACATCTTTCTATCATTTTCATTTAACGCAATTTATAGTTAGCGTAACTGGATTAATTAACATTCTTTTGCATCAACTTGTTTTAATTTACAAATTTGAAATATTATTCAATCGCTTTGAATGCTTGCTACTTAAAATACGAAACTGCTAATGCTCTGTGACATACCTGCAGAAATCTATGAGTTTTTTTTAAATGTATACACATATGCATATATTATCCGTATTCATTTTTTATCTATCACTTTTACAGAATATAATCTGTTATTAAACCAACGATGCTATAACGACTACAAACGTATAATAAATTCTCCTCTAAATATATGTATGAGGCGTTGTTGACTGTTTGCTTTCATAAATTATTCATTAACACAGTTTTTGGGTGTACTAGAATGGAAAACATCTTCCTACAATGTGCCGAAGAAAGACGTTCAGACAGATTTATTTTTCTCTTCTCTAACAATAGTTTCACAGTAAATTTTGAATGTATTTCCTGTGATGATAAAAAAGCAAGCCACAGGAACAGAACAAAAAGATCGAGTGAGCGGAAGTTATGGGTGCAGCTACTACTGTCGTAAATAACAGCAAAATATCGTCTTTTTAAATAAACTGTTAGTTTTATTTCGAATAATTTTCTGCAATTGAATGCAAAATTTAAAGTACTGAAAATTTGTTTCGTTATCAACGATGTGATAGCAACTGTGGTGGGAAGAAGTAATTCTGTTACAGCAATAAAATCTGATGCAATTTTCAGACTGCACTATTAGTGTCGAATTAGTATTTTTTTCTAATATGGCGATCAAAAGCTTTTAGTGGCGTTTAAAATTCTCAAGTGTTTGGTGCAAATGGCGATAAGTGTTTGAATGAACAAGGAGTATAGAAAATGCTTTAAATATGGTTATTTGCTTTGGTTTGACGTTTTTTTTTCAACAAACAAAATGTGGGTAAAATGAACACTTTGATATTTTGTAAACACCTGTGCTTCATTTCAAATGCTACAAACACATTTGTCGTCATTTGCGTAACTTTAGAACTGTAAGGTTATAGACAGCATATTAATTGTTTTTGCATTAACGCAGTGCTTGAAAAAATACGAGTAAAATATAAATTATCCACGCAAATAATAAAACCTAACTGTACCCGCTTAAACACAGAAATTCTTGCCTAGCAATCGTGGACCAATTTAAAATCTTGCGTGGGTCAGTGTCTGACCCACGGGTCGTAGGCTCGCCCTCACTGGTCTAGAACTACCAGAGCTTACTTTCCTCTGTACACCAACATCAAATTTACAGTCTAACTATCTCTCTCTCTTTTTCTCGTTTAGTTTTTGAAATATACCTTTTTCAACGGTTAATACGTATTCTGTCATTCATTCAGAAATATCCTTAAAACTCTAGATCAAAACTTTTCATGAGAAAATAGGCTTGTTTCGTTTTTGATGAACTGCGTATCCGTGCATGTTCTGCGTCATATGTTTCCTCCGATAAAATGTGTTCCAACCAAATTCGTCTCTTGAATCAGGAGTTATATATAGGATTCAAATTTCCCCAAAACCGCTAATGTTAAGGTTTCGTTCAAAATTGAACGAAAAGTAGTTCAAATGAAAAAATAAAATATGGGAAAGAGGTGTCCTCGCCAAGATCTTCCGAAGAAAACGAAAAAAAAAAACCCTTTTCGATTCGGACAATTCCCTCCAAAGTTATTAGGGTGAACGGACAGGCATACAGACAGACCGATAGACACATTTTCCCCATTTACTTCATTTTTTTCATATTTTAATATTTATTTTATTACTAAACCTTTTCCTTTTTTTTAACTATGTTTTTACGATACATTAATCCTTCTCTCACACTTTTTAAAAAACTTTTACTAAAAAGACTAAAAATAAAGAGAAGTCGGAGTAATAGTTTTTGCTCCCCGGTTATGCTCCGATTTTGAGCAAACCGTTGTTTTCCATTGCTCCGAGTTCCTACTCTACGCTCCACTACAGATCACTGTATATTATTTCAGTAGGAATGTCTTACAAAAAAAAATTAAGGAATATGTATTAAGGATTAAGGCTTTAAATAAATAATTCTTCTGACATCATAAAGTCGCCAAACAATAGATTTCTTGACTTCAATAGCTATTCCTTTGAATGCAGTCTGTGCGTAAATATTTTGTCGCGACACTAAAAATTTTTGGTGTTACTGAACACCATTTTTGGTGTTACTGATCACCATTTTTGCTGTTACTGAGCACCATTTTTGCTGTTACTGATCACCATTTTTGCTGTTACCGAGCACCATATTTGGTGTTACTGATTACAACTTATGGTGTTACTGATCACCATTTATGGTGTTACTGAGCACAATTTTTGGTGTTACTAAGCACCATTTTTAGTGTTACTGAGCACCATTTTTTGTGTTACTGAGCACCATTTTTGGTGTTCAGTCGGTGTAAAGTTGAAACTTATTAAGTTTTAGTTGTTAAAATTTAAATTTTTCAGTGTGTCTAAAACAATACAGACAGCCGAATGTTTTTTTGGCATATGATGTTCATAAACTCATCTACGCATTAAAGATTCATTACAATTGATCAATTATCCTATTTTTATAGAAATGAGCTATCACAATGAAATTTCGAAACGTAATGGAGATAATAAATTTTATGAGACAAGAAACGTTATACTGTCTATATTTTTTTACACAACCACATAAAAAAATTTAAAGTACAGTAGAACCTCGCTATTCGTACACAAGTCGTTCCAGGAGCCAATTCGAATGGCGATTTGAGCGAATGGCGAGTTATTTTTTCACATAAGATACAATGTAAATTGGATTAATCCGTTCCAGACCCATGGATGGTTGCTTATTTAAACCTATGAAAAACAAATGTACAGTACTGTACATGAAATTATACATAAACAACAATTTAAATGCACTTTGTGAGCTGTTGGCATAAGTGGAATGTTGAGAAGAGGAAGAAAAATGGTTCAAAGAGGAGTCCCCTTCTATACAAACATCAGGTAACATCCCTTCAGGTGTTTCTCCCTTTTTGCTGTTTTTTTTTTTTTTTTCCTGTCTTTTAGCACTAGAAGAATCTTGGGTTTCTTTCTCTAAAAACATGTCCAATGTTGTCTGCCTTTGACGATTGTTCAGAATTTTTCTAAAATGGTCAATAACATTGTCGTAGAACAAGTTCATGCTGTTGACCGCATCTGTGTTGGGATGCCATTTTTCCACGACTCTCTGTATTTTCTCGCAGGGGTAACACAGATCTTTCATTTCTGCAAAGGAAATGCTTTCCTTACTACTTTCTTGCTCTGAAGAAAGTTCTTCAACCACTTCCTCTTATTGCCCCCTTAGAAAGTTAAAATTAGCAGTAAAATCTCAAAAAGTATTAAAAGTAAAACAAAATGCCAAACGCGAAACAAATTATTTCCAAACGAGTTCAAAATGAGCATCATTTCTCGATGTTTCTTAAAAAAAGCCAAACTGGCAACCCAGCTGGCCCCTGGCGCCGTACGAATTTCGGGATAGTACGAATGCTGAGTTGAATTTTACTTGAACGAGTTGTACGAATAGCGAGTTGTACAAATAGCGAGTTGTACGAATAGGCAGGCGGACGAATGGCGGGGTTCCACTGTACATCAAAAATAATAATTATCTACTTTACACCAACGGACCACCAAACATCGTGTTCAGAAACACAAAAAAAATGGCGACAACTAATCGCAAAATTTTTACAGTACAGCAAAAATGTGATTTTCTAGTTAGCAGATTAAATTCATAAAGTTCGTTCAATTCGCTAGACTTCTGAAACATCAAAGCGGAAAAATCGATAAAATACGAAACGTAATTTACTACACCGCTTTCCGTCAAAATTGTTTTTAAAGAAAACTTTAAATTAAACCCAACATAACAGCTGATAGATCGTAAGTTATAACTCCACAACTTTAGAGTTTTTGTGATAATCAAATAGCGTTGCTAAATCCCAAATACGAAATAAAAAATTGCGTGAGGAATATAAATTACTCTAATTTTGGTGTTCGTTTGCTTCTCAAAGTTGAAAATCATAAAAAAATACATGTTTTATTTTTAGCAAGTTTTCATTGATAAACAGCTCGTGAATCAAAACCAGAAAAATTACTTTTTTGTGAGAAATATTCTCCCATTCATTCTGCGAATAGCGATCTGCTAGCGTTGTCAAACTCCGAATACAAAATAAAACATGGCGCGAGGGAATAAAAATTATGCTTATCAGTTCTCGCCAGCGTAAAAGCCACACGGATTTTGATAAAGAATCTCAGTTATTAAGTTTGATCACGTTACAAAAGAATTTTTCACGTTCAACCGTACAAAAGGAATAATCGCGGAAATATTTGATCCTGAAATTGTCCGGCAGCTACAAAAGCTACATCCCCAGTTGCAGCGTGAAAGTTGAACGTGCCCAGAGAACAAAACTACGTAATTTGAAAACGAAAGTACATTAGGGTTTGAATCACTCGATTCTGGACATTGTGTGGCTGGATGAGGAAAAATAAATATCAAACTAAATCGACGAAATTTGGCGGGATAAACTTTCTTCACGAAAGTTTTCTTACAGCTACGCGCGTGTACCAGAACAAGCAATATTCTCTGAATTCGTGAGATTATTGGTATTTAAATGCTTCATTTGGTACGCTGTAATAAAAGGAAAGGAAATCAATAAATTCAAACTCGCTCATATTTTATTTTTACCAAAGAGCTGCATTAATACTAACTTTGGAGTACGTTGATATTTCTGGAACTACATATTCTCGATGACACAACAAAAATAAATTGTAAAATTGTCAAAAAATAATTGCAGCTTCAATTAAACCCAAGGAAACAGCTGATGCAGTTTGCATCAATTAAGCTCAGGTGCCGCCATCTATGGTGAAACTGAACATCAAAAATTGCGGCAACGGTACCACACTCATTGTGGTGCCGCTGAAAGAATGGAGGCAATTCATACAGCGTCATAGGTCACGTGATACCGATGTAAGCGATGTAAACAAAGGAAGTTGTAGTATCGTTTTACTTCGATTTCACTTGTTTAACATTACGCTTTTGTTTGAATATTTTATTGAGTTTTGAAAGATGTCATACTGTGTTGCATATGGGACATCTATTTCAAATGAATGTTACGAATGTTAAGAATTTGAGCTTCATTAGCATTGAAATCTATGAAACGAAAAAATGTCAAAATAAATTACGATAAATAAACAATAACAAAAAGTTACCTTGCATTCGTTTGAAATCCTAACTTTTGCTGTGTAAGCTTCTTTCTTTTTCATTTCAGCTTTGACAGTAGCCGATATGTCAAAAAAAAAAAAATCATTGTTTTCTGACGGGTCGAGGAAACAGATTTTAGAAACGAACTTTTCATTATTTATAATGATCCTTTCTTTACTTTAGTAATACCGCTATTATTTCCAGTTAGTGCCGGAAATTTCTCGGCATATTTACATTATGAAAAAAATTGGTAAAATCCGTTACATACAATGGTTTATCAACAATTGAATTAGCCATGGAGCCTATAAAGCCTAAATTATTACTTATTAAAACTTCTTAAGACCATTCTTCTATGAAACTTCTTATGAATTTAAACTAATCTAATTAAAGACTAGGACTAAATAAAGTTCTACGTTACATAAAATTAACACTAAATAAAACACTATAACAATTGTAATAATTAATAAATTTCTTTTATAATAATTGAATTAAATTTAAATTACTTGGTTTATAATCAGAAAAAGCTATGAAACTAGTCTAATTTTAAGACAGCTAATTTTGCTTTGTGAACTGCACGTAGAACTCATTTAAAAATTTGGTAAACAAATCAGCGATCATCATTATCACGTGTCGCGATGAATTGCCTCCATTGATACCAATCTTTGGGATTTGAAATAACAAACGTAACAGCTGAAAAACCGTAAGTCATGCTTACAACAAGAGTTTCATGTGATAATCAAATAGCGCTTGCAAATCTCGAATGCCATATAAAAAACTACACGTGAAATACAAATTACTGTAATTTTTCGTGATCGCTTGAAAAGGCATGTATTTTGCTTCTCGAAGGTGAAAATCAGAAATAATAAGCTTATTTTATATACAGGGTTTGTCCGGAAAGTATTAGGACTGATTTTCTTCCGCCGCGACTGTACTTCGGCGCATGCGCGCACCGACTGGATTCGGTAGAGGGCACTCCTAAGCTAATGAACGAGCGGCTGCTCAGTTGTTTCAGAGTACCTGGAGAGTCAGGACAGGCATTTTCGCGCGACGTGTTTCTGTGAGTGGTGCAAGCCGAAAATGCAGCGTTCGTTAGAGCAGAGGTACGCGATTAAATTCTGTGTGAAATTCGGTAAATCTGCGACAGAGACGTTTGATATGATCAAGCAGGCTTACCCAGATGATGCTTCAGCAAGAAGTGGTGTGTTTCGGTGGCACCAGGCCTTTTTGGAGGGCCGGGAAGACCTTCGACTTCGACAAACACCGACAATGTGACTCGTGTGCGCGAAGTTTTGAACTCAGACCGTCGACTAAGTATTCGTTTAATTGCCCAGACGTTAAATTTACCAAAATCAGTGGTTCACGACATTGTGACGGAGCATTTGAACATGCGCAAGGTGGCGCGAAGATGGTCCCAAAAGTGCTGAACAGCTACCTGACCAAGGCCGGCATCCCGACGCTTCCGCACCCGCCCTGCAGCCCAGATGTGGCCCCCCCCCCCAGACTTTTTTTTGTTTCCTCGCCTGAAAAGGCCGATGGAAGGCAAGTAGTTTGAGACGACAGAGGGGATCCAAACAGCATGCACCGCGGCTCTCAAGCCTATTCCGAAGAATGCCTTCCGTGACGCCTTCAATGCTTGGAAATCGGGCTGGCAGCGCTGCATCGACGCAGAAGGAGCCTAATTTGAACGTTTTTAAAGAAGTGTAACGATTGGCTCAATAAATTTTTTAAAATCGACTCAGTCCTATTACTTTCCGGACAAACCCTGTATACGGTCAAGTACGCCAACTTTGTGCCACAACGTCCTTTTAGACACTAGGACTACCAACTGGATGCCGAGGTGTAAATAGAGCTTAGAAACTTTTTTTACAAATCTTAAAATTTTTTCGAAGCTCTATAGTTTCTCCTCACCATCAGTTAGGCAGTCCTAGTGTTTAAAAGGACGTTGTGTCACAAAGTTGACGCACTTGACGGTAGTGTATTTTTATTGATAAAGAAAAGTATTTCGTGTTATAACATGTCCAACAATTCGAAATTTAAAAGCTCGAATTTTGTAGACACATAAGTGTGCATAAAGTGTAAATAAAAGAATTCATGAAAATATGAGAAAAAAATTTAAAATTTCAATAGAACTCACAATTTTTAGATTTATTTAAGCAACCGTTTGAAAAAGTAATGGAAGCAATATTATATGCGTCCGAAATTTATTTTCTTTCCCGTTAGAAGAAAAATAGATTTTTTTCCCACATAAGAAAAGGAAGAAACAAAAGTTAAAAAATATATTTGTTTATAAATTTGCATTGCCCCATAAAAAGAAAATAAAGAGTACAGGAAAAAGATATAGTAAAGATTAAATTAAATTATCATTTTTCCCTTAGTCTACCTTTCTTTTTTCATTATTTATTTTCTCTTCAATTTTTTTCAGTAATGAAAACTAAGAATTTATAATAACATCACAGAAACTGCTAGATGGAGCAAATTCTTGTCAAAAGAATAAGTTATATATTATTGAAAATAATTAAACATAAGCTTGTATTAGTATTTGCAGTTGTATTTATTTGAATTTCTCAAAAGCCATTTAAACGATAACTTTTCATTTAAAATAGCAAAATTTATTCTTGGATTTACTTTTAAAAAAATCTTGTAATAACTAATGAAGAAGATTCCTAGTTCGCTGAACAAAATCAACTTAATCTTAAAACAGTATCTGGAAATTAATTTTTCGTTATATTTCATCCATTATGGATAAAGTATTTGGAAATTTTATTATTCGATATGCATATTTTAAACAGCATAGTTTGATATTAACTTAAAACATATTTGTTGAATTACTTTTCTTTATTTTCATTTTACTTTGCATTCTTTCTTTACTTGGAAAGGAAAATAAAAATATATGGTTACATTTCTCGAGGTCTACTAATGAAAAGAGAACAGGATGAAGTTTAAAAGTCATTTCATGAATGCAAAAGCATTCATTTTCAAAGAATCTTCTTCATCCCTTCAAAGAGATATATTCATATTGCTATGTATGCTTCTTTTTTTTTAGCTTGTTTGCATTTCTGAGGATTTTTATGCCATGAGGCAATTTCAGGATATTAAAAAGAACTCGTTCAATGTGGTTTCAGTTTTCTAATATCTCTTTTGGCGTAACAAAAATCACAAGAAAATAAAACGTGAAACTATTTAAAGAGTGACTGAAGTTTAATGTAATAACAATAAAGGAATGCTAATATAAATCTTATATTTTAAATCCAAGAGTAAACAGACGTATCTATCTATCTATCTATGTATGTCGTGCTATCTCCTCAAGAACGCCTGGGAGTTAAAAGAGTCGAGCAAGGTATAAAAAAAATTCGAAAATTTCCAAAGAAACCATTTCGCTTATTCCCATTGCTGTGGGGTTTTAATTAGCGGATATATTAATTAAAAGCGCAAAAACTTTCCAAGTTTTATAGCCGTTTCATTTTATCTGCATTGTTGCCGTTTCAACAATACAGCCGCGGTTTCCCCAAATATATAGTTGCCATTTTAACACTTCTAATTCTAATAATCTTCATTTCTAATAATCTAATTCCAATAATCTTTTAATTCTAGCATTTTGAGGCATCGCTGTATTTGTTCTTCATTAAATTAATGTGCGTGAATAAAAAGGGGGGGGGGGGAACCGCCTTCACCGATCGTCTGCAAAAATATTAACGTGTGTAAAGAAATGACAAAAAAAAAAATCTCGAGAGAGGCAAAAAATACCATTTGAAGCGCAGACGATATTTTTCGAATCAATTTGCAACTGTCTTTTCCTATTGTGCTTGCATTTTTATATGCATTATTGTGTAATATAGTAGGCTAAATATTCACACTCTTTAGTGACACCTATTATTGGAAGATGAAAGCGCTAATAACTACGTCTACTTTCACTTCTAGCTGGGGATTCTCTCGTTACATTTAAAAAAACGCAAGTACGTTCTAAATTGTAGAACTGAGCAATAATGATGTGATACAAAATTGATTCTCGCTTTTTGTCGTTTTTAATTTTAAGCATAAAAGCAAAAGAATACTGGGCAATCGTCGACATATGCAGTGACCCCTCGTTATATCGCGCTTTTTCTATGTCTCCCAGAATTTTAAGTTTGAGGTCTCGAAAGTAAATTGCCATTTGGAAAAAGCTTACACTAAAACCGAACGAATAGTCTAACCACGGTAACTACATGCAGTTCTGTCCATTTTCGATCGTTAACACTAAGTGGAAAATAAGTGTTAAACAAAAAAAAAAAAAAAAAAAAAAAGAAACTGACTTAGGGCTTTGATCACCAAAAAGCAATAGAAATACATTCTAAATTTATATTGTAAGAACTGTGCATGAAAATAGCAATGGATAAGTTTAGTTTTATTTGCTATTTTTATTAAGAATGCTGTCGTTATGTAAGATTAACTTAAATGTTTTACGTTGACACTCCATTTACTTGTACTTTTTGAGGTATTTCCGACAGTATCGGTTATATCGCGCTTTTTTACTGTCCCCCGACAAGCGCGATATAACGAGGGGCAACTGTATTTGCAAATTGACTTCCTGATAAAGTGAACAAGTTAGCCAGTGCAACGCTGGGACAGGCAGCTATTACTTAATATAAAATATGATGCTTCCGTAAATGCAAATGAGAATATACGGGTTTGCCTTTTATTTCTTTTAATTAATTCCATGCAATCACATAACACTACAAGAACGTAATTTAATTGTTTGCTTAGAAGTTTAGAAAGTCCATATCAGTTCTGTGCCAAGAATATATCGTATGGCGTCATTTAAATGCGCTTGGTGGATGAATTTAAGTAATTTATTTCGTCTGTGTGACTGTAATTTTCGCTATTATTTTGACTTGCAGGGATACGAAGTAGCTAACGACGCTATTTTCCCAGCTTAAGTGATTCCCTGGACTCTGCCAAACAGCTCTTTTGTTCCCAAGTTAGTTTTAGTACTGTATGAATCGCATGAAACCTTCCTACTAAACTGCACCAAAAATTCGCTAATTTTCAAATTTATTCTGAGTCAGTTGTTATCAAATACAGCGAAACCTGTGCAAGTTGACCACTTGCGGTTCAGCACATTAGTGGCCAACTTAGACAGATGGTCAACTTATAGAAGGTGGATATTTTTTGTCATTTCTTAAACTATACATTTATTCATTCGTAACTCATTAAAATATAGCTTCATGTATTAACGTTACTTTAAAGTATTAATTAGCTTTTTTCCCACAATTATCTAAAATATCATTAGAGAATTTTTACGGACAGGCTGCATGGTCTTTAGTGTTCAGTCCAACTATGACGGAGGGGGAGGGGGGGGGGGGGAATTAACTCTCATCACAGTACAGAAAGACTCGGAAAAAATAGAGGGGGGGGGGGAAGAGGAATTCCCGGGGGGGGGGGTGACAGATATATTAGTAGTTGGTCATTTGAATCGCGTGGTTTTCCAATGGACGATTCTTCAAAATAAGAGGTCATGATGTTGTGTCATGTCACCTCAGAACTTCTGCTTCTAGAAATGTCTATGCAATTTTTTTCTCTATATTTTCTACTTTAAAATCTGTTTAATATTTTGCCCTGATAATTTCTTTTATAATTCCTATGATAAAAAGGTAATGTAAGCATTTAGTTGGAATCTGTGAAAAATTATCAATCTTAATGGAACTACTGAGCATGCATGATACATGGCATGTATATTTTTTTTATGTAAAATTCTACCTCTTATAGCGACCACTCGATATAAAACCTTTTTCTATGGGACGCAGACGGTCGTTATATCGAGCGTCGACTGTACTTAGTTAAAATAGAGATAAAAATCTTATTATGTAAGTTACTTATATCATAGTAACATGATTTCCTAAACAGGCATAACATCAGATAGAAGAAAACAAAAGAAACTCATTCAAAGAATAAAGAATAAAAGAGAGATAACTTGAAAAGAAGCTTTAAAAAACTTTACATTGATGTTTCATCCATCGAGGCAAATAACGGTTTAACATTATAGCTTAGAAATTTCCTGGAGAAGTTAATTTTGTTTTGTTTTTTTATCTTTTCAAGAATTGATAAACAAATAAATATAGTAATAATTAGGCAGTCAACTTAAAAGGGGTTTTTAATAATACTCTCACCCCAATTTGGTGTACATCAGCGGTCACTATAGACAGGTGGTCAAATTGGGTGGTCAAGTTACAAAGGTTTCCCTACGTTATATAACATACGGCTTATTCCGCTCCTGACAAAAGTGGTCAATTTGGACAAGTGGTCAACTTTACAGGTTTTACTGTATTTGGAACAGCGAATATTAATAATGCAGAGTAATATTTGAGGATTAGAAGCTTTACTATATCCCCCCACCCCCCGCAAAAAAAGATTTCTACAATTTCGACTCTTGTTGTTTTCTGATAGGAATGGTGACTACTTTAATACGACGGCCGCTGGCGTAATAACACGTCAACTGGAAAACGGGCGCCCGGGGACGGTAACGTAAAGATACGTCATTAAAAAAAACACTGATATTTTATAAAGGGGCATTTATGCATTATTGCTGTTATAGTTTTTAATGCTGAAAGATAAATGTTGTTGCACACTTTGCTGAGAAAAAAGGCGATATATAGCGGCTATTGACTACTGCCCACAAAACAATGGACTAGCCGTCATCGTGTTAAGAACGAACCAGACACTTCTGCACTTTTGTGGTGACCCGACAAAAATACAGAATGAACTGTTTTTTCAACAGTATATGCTGTGCAAGTTATATTTAGTACATTTTTCCTTCTAATGGGGCTCTGAGTGGCCATTAACCTTGTAGACCTAGTGTATTCCCCAGAACCGGCATCCATCCCTTCATGTAGTACCGCTATCGGCTGATGCCATTACCCCTTGAGAGCTTTGACGCTCAGTTTCCCCCTAGAGGGCGGCACCTGAGCTCTAAATGATGCGAAATTGCACGAGGAATTTAATTCTGCGGAGAGTGTCTAAGCCAAACAGATACTCAAGGGATCTTTAACATGCCGCATAGCCATACGACATGGGCGCTGAAGACTTTCTGCATCTTGAAAATCCACCGACTAGGGCCAGATTTGATCCTGCGAACTTGGGCGTTCCAGTGCAGTGCCTTACCACTTCGCTACCCTGCCGGATTTGTGATATTTATTGAACCAACTGAACTTAATTACAAATACATTGTGCATTTTCCTTTTCAGATAATATGAACAAAGTTAAAGAAGGCACTACAAAATTTAGAAATGATGATCCTTCTTCCTTTTCGAATTTTTTTCTTTTTTACGGAACACTTTTTTAAGCAGAAATTTGTTACATTTAAACACAAAATTTCAAAACACAGACGCACACAAGTTGGAAACTGAAATAACAAGAGGTTTCGTCTAGAACTATATGGGCCCACTCTCCCCATATGCACCCAATTTCAAATTCATAATCCACCTATCTCTTTCTTTCTCATTTAGCTTTAGGTCTTAATTACTTCAAATATACCGTTTTCAACGGTAAATACATATTTATCTACTCACTTATTCTTTCACTCATTTATTCAGTGATTCCTTTATTTATTCATTCATTCATTCATTCACTCATTCATGTATTTATTCTTCACTCATTTACTCATTTATATATTTTAAAATTTATTCACTTATTTATTCACTTATTTATCCATTCATTCATTCAAAAAGATCCTTAAAAAGCTCGAAAGAAAATATCATAAAAATAAGCTCGTTTATTTCTTTTTGAACTTTGTATCTGTACATATTCTACGTCCTAACATCTTTCCGATAAAGTTTGTTCCAAGCAAATCCGCCCATTAGATCAGGAATTATATAGGATTGAAATTTCCCCGTAGGCGCTATGTTAACTCTTTTTGAATTGTTCAAAAACGAACAAACATTGTTCAAATCAATAGTCCACGCCGAGGGCTTCTTCCAGTAAGCTTCCTCATCGGAATTTGGATAGTGTTCCCAGAGTTTACATAATTTGCTTCATTTTTGCCCATAGGCGCTAATATTAAAAATGTTTGAACTGTTCTAAACTGAACAAAGACTTGTTCAAATCTAGAAGTAAAATATGGAAATGAGATGTTCCCGGCAAAATTTTCCGAAGGCAAACAACTTTCGAATCGGACAATTCGCTCAAAAGTTATTAGTGGAGGGGGGGGGGGGACAGACAGACCGACAGACACACATTTTCCTAATCTCAAAACCCTACTTTCAATTTTTTATTTTTCAAGCCTTAGTTACTTCACTTATTTTTGACTTTTCTTGATTTTTAACGCTATTTTCACGATGCATTAAGCCTTCTTTTATGTTTTATTAATTTTTCTTTCTTTTACTTTCGCGGGAGAGCAGGCGAAAAAGGCAAGGTAAGGAAAACGTAGCGTCAAAATCAACGCGTTAAGCCCGAACCGAGCCCCCTTTTTTTGCGTGTGATATTTTAAAATAATTAAAAATCAATAGTTTGTTTTCTGAGTTGGGCATCTATGAAATTCAGAGGTTTTTTGTTGCCTTAACAATATTTAATAGGTCGAAATTACCCTATTTCCTTGACCGCTTTTAAACGTTCGGTACATGATATTAACAACCGGCGAATTACGTTTTGTCTTCCAGTCTCTCTGGTGTACTTTAAGACAGACTTGTTAACATCTCACAAGTCAAATCTTAGGAAAAGGTGATATTGATCATCATCATCACTTATATTTGTTGATGGGCCGTTAGGCCCCGGGAGGGGCCCTTTTACCCAGATCTCCTTTGTGAGCGTACGTCGTTAGGAGATAGATCAATGCGCCCTAAGGCTTACATCACGTCCCTGAAGGGCAGAGGGGGGGGGGGGGGGTCCGCGTCTCGGACGAGTTAGAATAGTAAGCTACATAAAAATACAAGACGACAAAATATATATATATATATAATTTTTTTTTTTCTTTTAAGCATTTTTTTTTTAAATTTATACTTTTTTCTTTTTGGATTTTCTCTTTTTTAATTTTTTTCTTCACATATATAAGATAAGTAAATGAATAGCAAAAAAACGACTATCTCAAGGAGAGCATGTCTAACTGAAGATTTGGAAGAGGATTATGCTTAGTACTGAGAGAATCATAGTTGAGCAGACAGGTTCTGGCCGGGTAAGGGTACTTCTGGTTCCTATTTATGTATTGGGATTGGGTACGAATTGCTTCGTTTGGATGATTTTGGAAGCTGTTGAACAGTTTTAGGGCATTTTTTATAATGTGCCTTGAGATTGAGTCAACAGATAATTCGCTGTGGAGGGCTTTGTTTTTTTCGTACCAATCAGCGTTACCAATTTGTCTGAGGGTTTTATTTTGTAGAATTTGGATTTCGTTAATGGTAGTGCGAGCAGCGTGCCCCCATACCGTAAATCCATAGAGAATGGTTGGTCTTAAGATTTGATTATATATCAAAATCTTATTCTTTAATGAAAGTTTACTGTAGCGCCCTAGTAAGGGGCGGAGGAGGTGTAATTTATGTTTAGCGTTTACTAGTTTTTTTTCGACGTGCTTTTTGAAATAAAGGCCGGAGTCGAGAGTGATGCCTAGATAGCTAGCTTGGAGTTTGTAATTTAGGATATTATTCATAAGTTCAAGAGTTTAGGGGCCTTTTTTTTTATTGTTCTTTTTAAAGTGGACTGCAATGGTCTTAGTGGGGTTTAGAGCGAGCCGCCAGTTGTTACACCAATGTTCTATTTTTATTAGGTGCTCTTGGGCGTATTTCTTAACACAATTACGTCTTTTGTGTTTTACAATGATCGCGGCGTCGTCGGCAAAGAGGGCGGTCATGGTTTTTTCATGAGTCGGGAAATCGGCCATGAAAATGTTGAACAGTTGTGGCGATAATACTGCACCTTGTGGGACGCCACTTTCAATGAGTTTCGTGATGGAGGTTTCATTTTCAATTTGTACTTTAAAGGTGCGGTTTCTAAGATAATTATTGATTAAATTAACAAGGTATTTTGGGAAGTTATGGATTATCATTTTGTATATGAGCCCATTATGCCAGACTTTGTCAAAGACTTTTTGGATATCGAGAAAAATGCCTAGCGTTTGCTTGCCATAGTTAAGACAGTTTTGTTTCATACATATTATTTATACATCTTAAAGTTGACTGGTAGTTAAAATCAAATACTCCCTGATAGAGTAAAATTCATTTAGTACACATTATCTATTTTAGGTTCTCTATTGCTTCGTAAGTTTCATTTTACCAGACAATGAGACAGTTTTTTGAAATTAAAAAATAAACCGGTATGCAGAAAAATCTTTTTAATAGCATTAGGGCAGCAAATGATGCAACAGTCCAGTTACTTTATGATATCATAGATAGAGCTAGAAACATCCAATAGAGAAAAAATAATTATTTTGGTGCTGCTATCTTTGGAGTAAAAAACTAACTATAGCGATTAGTTTATCTACTGGTTAAGCACGAGATGAATTATTAAAAGAACAATGTCAAATCCACTTGAATGAGTCGTAAATCAGTGAGTTCCAGCTGTCAATGTTAGGAAATATAAACTTTTTTTTTTAACGACTTTTTTTTAGCTTATTTTAAAAGCAAATAAAATAATAATTATTAAAATATATATATATATATACATATATATATACATATATATATACATATATATATATATACATATATATATATATACATATATTTTATATATATATATATATATATACATATATATACATATATAACATATATATAATATATATACATATATATATATATATATTACATATATATATATATATATGTATATATATATATATATATGTATATATATGTATATATATGTATATATATGTATATATATGTATATATATATATATATATATATATATATATATATATTATATATATATATATGTATAAAATATATATATATATATATATATGTATATATATATATATATATATACATATATATATACATATATACATATATATATACATATATATATAAAACATATATATATATACATATACATATATACATATATGTATATACATATATGTATATATATATATGTATATATATATATGTATATACATATATATATATGTATATATATATATATATATGTATATATATATATATATATATGTATATATATATATATGTGTATATGTATATATATATATATATATGTATATATATATATATATATATATATATATATATATATGCATATGAAGAGCGTTTTAGTTAAAAATGTTCATTCAGTTTCAACGTAACTTGACACTTTTCACTCTAAAAACGCCATTTAAATTCAGCGACGGATATTTGATTGTTCTCGTAGCGGGGAAATTATTTTTCAGGTAATTTTCATCAATTTCCGGGCCGTTAGAAGAAGAGGGCCGTATAACGGAAATTTTTAAAATCCGAACTCCTAAAAGCGTAGTTTTAGGCGAATAAGGAGGACGATCCGGCCGTTCTCCCAAACGAAACTTTGAAAAGCTGACGCCCTAAAAAGGTAATTTTAGGCTTTCTTTGATAACATTAAGTGAAATCAGGGATTGAGTTCCCTCAGGAATTTTTCTATGAAACTGACGTTAGTTTTAGACTATCTTTGCAAAATTTAGTAAAGGACTCCGGAAATATTTACTCCGGAAATTATTTGAAATTGAAGTTTTAAAAACGGAATTTTAGACAATTTTTGATGACGGTGATACGGAAGGAAGAAGGGGAATTCGGGGCTCATATTTCGAAATTCAAATTTTAAAAACTCATATTAGGCTATCTCTGGAGATGTTCAGAAGACAAGAGCTTCCCATGGCTCTTCTTCAGAAAATTTTCGGAAAAATAAGTCTTAATAGCGCATATCGGGTCAATTTTGTAGACTTCGAACGCAGGAGGGGGCGGGGAGGGTTGGGGGGCGTGTTTGGGGGGAGGGGAGGTCCTTTCTTGAAAACCTTTTCAAATTGAAGTCCTAAAAGCGGAAACTTTGGTTAGTATCTTTAGGGGATAAGATTGCGGCCTCTTGTAATGGGAATATTTTCGAAGTAGAAATCCAAAGGAAGAAATTTTAATTCTCTCTCGTATGTTCGGGAAGGAGAAGTTCAGAGATAAAGAGGGGCTTCGACCAAAATTTTTTTCTCGAAATGAAAGTCAATTTCAGGGTTTTTTTCCCTGACATTAGAAGAAAAAGATATTCATGCATTGTCCCTCTGAAAATCCAAAAAACGCGTTGAGTCACTATCTTTAGTGACATTCTGGGGAAGAGGCTCGATACTTCTGCCTGCAATTTTTTGGAAGAAGGCGTAATGTAGTGCGAAAATATTAAAAGTAAGGGAAAGTTAAAAATAAGTGAAGTAATTAAATAAAGATTGAAAAATAAAAACTTTGAAATTAGGGTGTTGAGATTGGGAAAATGTGGGTCTGTTGGTCGGTCTGTTTGTCCTCCTTTAATAACTTTTGAGCGAATTGTCCGATTCGAAAGATTTTTTGCATTCGAAAGATCTTATCGGGGGCATCTCATTTCCATATTTTACTTTTTGATTTGAACAATTTTTTGTTCAGTTTTGAACAGTTCAAAAAATTTTAACATTAGCGCCTCGAAATATCGAAATATAAATAAATATCGCCTCGAAAATTTTACGGACGTATAGTTTATTCTAGACTTCAAATAACGTGGCGAATGACGACACGCTTTAATTTGACTTTTTAGCCTACTTTCCCGTAAAAGTAAAAAAAAATAATAATAAAGCATGAAAGAAGGCTTAACCCTGTCATGCATGCATTTATTTATTTGTGTTATAAACAAAAACTTCATATGCCGCAAACTAATTTAGCATCTCAGTATTGTTGTGTAATAATTTAATTTTAGAAATTTTGTCCTGCATAGTCAAAAATTCGTGTTCTTGTATGAAGACGTTTTATCCTTTTTTGCCATATTTATTCAATATAATAATAAACATGGCAAATTTGAATATTCAAACTTCATTTATAAGGCATAAGAAGCTGTAAAATAATAACAAACTTCCCGGTAATGTAAAACACGCTTTAAACTAACTAAGCAAAATTTGATTCGAAACTTAGATTTTCTCATCTTTCTTGAATCTTCCATGAACTCCCAAAGATATCTTAATCTTTTAACAATGTTGAATACCCTATGAAGCATTTTGTGGTTTCCAAGAATTTTTTGTAGTGTTTAGATGAGGACGACATGCAAATTGCAGCACAAAAAGGAATCAGCATAAAAATTTGAAGCAAAAATGTATGTCACCTCATATGAGGCTTTCGTGCATGAGAGGGTTAATGTATCGTGGAAATATCGTTAGAAATCAAGAAAAGTCAAAAATAAGTTAAGTAATTAAATAAAGATTGAAAAATAAAAAATTTGAAACTAGGGTTTTGAGATGGGGAAAAAGCCTGCCTGCCTGCCTGTCTGTCTGTCTGTCTGTCCGTCCCCCCCCCCCCTAATAACTTTTGAACGAATTGTCCGATTCGAAAAATTCTTTTTGCATTCGAAAGATCTCGGCGAGGACATCTCATGTCTATATTTTACTTTTTGATTTGAACAATTTTTTGTTCAATTTTGAACAGTTCAAAAAATTTTAACATTAGCGCCTATGGGTGAAAATGAAGCAAATTATGTAAACTCTGGGTACAAGACCTATGTTCCCATGAACAAGCTCACTGGAAGAAGTTCTTGGCGTGAAATATTGATTTGAACAATTTTTGTTCATTTTTGAACAGTTCAAAAAAAATTAACATACCGCCTACGGGGAAATTTCAATCCTATATAATTCCTGATCAAACGGACCGATTTGCTTGGAACAAACTTCATCGGAAAGCTCTTATGACGTAGAACATGTACAAATAGAAAGTACATCCAGAACTAAGAAGCCTATTTTCCTATGAAATTTTTTGATCGTGATTTTCAAGAATATTTTTGAATGAATGAATGAATGAATGAATAATATTAAATGAATAAGCAAAAGAATGAATGAATAAATGAGTGACTAAATACATGAGACTTAATAAATGAATGATTGAATGAATATCTATTAACCGTTGAAAAATTTATATTTGAAGCAATTAAGAACTAAAGCTAAACGAGAAAGACAGAGAGAGAGATAGCTAGAATTTAAATTTGAATTCGGTGTATACGGGAAAGTAGGCTCGTATAGTTCTGGACGGAACTTCTTGTTCTAATTTGAATCTTTAGTGCAAAATGAAAAGAAAACGAACGTACTGATTATTTTTCTCATCTGTTAACTCTCCGTTTACCTTTACAGTTCAACCACGAAGTTTTGACTCTTGGGCGCTTCTGCGCATGGCAGAAATGGACGAATCCATTCGAGTTTTAGGGAAGTTCGTTTTACAGGGGCCTTTATTAGCACGCGAATAACAATGTTTGATTCTCTGTTTGTTGAAGGCAACTAAATTCTTAAACTCGCAGATAGGGGAACATTCATAAATGATGTCACGCTTCGAGGAGGGAGGGGGTTTCGTGAAATTGTGACAAAGTGTGACGAGGGGAGGGGAGGGAGTAACAAGAAGTGAGACATCGTGCATTATGAAACATGGGGTGACATGTGACAAAGAGGAGTCCGCTGACATATTGTGACAAAGGGGGGGGGAGGGGGGCGGGGGTCAAAAATATAGGAACAAAGCGTGACATCATTAAGGGATCATTCATAAATGATGTCAAGCTTCGAGGAGGGGATGGGGTTCGTGAAATTGTGACAAAGTGTGACGAGGGGAGGGGAGGGGTAACAAGACGTGTGACAGCAGGCTTATACGACATAGCGTGACATGTGACAAAGGGGTGGGTGGGTAGGGGAGTCCGTTGAAGTGTGACATTTTGTAACAAAGGGGGAGGGGGTGAAATATGTCAAAAAGACCGTGACATCGCTTATGAACGGGCCCTAGCGTCAATTCCGAAGAAATCAAGTATGCTAAATGAACTAAAACGAGAACAGAATGAGGCACATTCCTTATACCAGCAGTTTCTCCCTTGAATATCAATAGATTCTTCTTGGTACTCTGCCAGTTTTTTTTTTTTTTTTTTGGCGGTAGAACTGTACTTCAATAAAAGCAAAGGAAGACCTGACTCATGCGCAAAAATACGGAGAGTTTTTGCTAAGGGATCATTCATAAATGATGTCACACATCGAGGGAGGGAGGGTTTGTGAAATTGTGACAAAGTGTGATAAGGGGAGGGGAGGAGGTAACAAGAAGTGTGACATCTATTAGACAATATAGCGAGACATGTGACAAAGGGGGGAGGGGGTCCACTGAAGTGTGACATATTGTGACAAAGGGGGGAGGGGGGTCAAATATATGGGGAAAAAAGCGCGACATAATTTATGAAAGGCCCCTAACAAAATCAGACAGTCATCATGTGACAACGTTCAAACGGTCTGTCTTGCTAGTTTTGATTGTTATGCATTATTAAAAGTATAATTAAAGCTACGTTAAAAAAAATGCTTTTTTTTTTGTCTTACCCAAATCAGTTTTATTTTTGATTCATAAAGTAATACAAATGACGGCAAGTTGAAGCCAAATACACTGCGTACATACGTACGTCAATACAGTGATACCTCGAGATACGAGTTTAATTCGTTCCGTAACATTGCTCGTATCTCAAAACAATGTACTGCGCCTGCGCTGTACATACGTACTGCATACATACGTACGTCAATACAGTGATACCTCGAGATACGAGTTTAATTCGTTCCGTAACATTGCTCGTATCTCAAAACAATGTACTGCGCCTGCGCTGTACATACGTACTGCATACATACGTACGTCAATACAGTGATACCTCGAGATACGAGTTTAATTCGTTCCGTAACCTTGCTCGTATCTCAAAACAATGTACTGCGCCTGCGCTGTACATACGTACTGCATACATACGTACGTCAATACAGTGATACCTCGAGATACGAGTTTAATTCGTTCCCTAACCTTGCTCGTATCTCAAAACAATGTACTGCGCCTGCGCTGTAAACTGGGTGGGCCGTGGCGTCGCAGCTGGCCGTTCCTCGTATCTCAAATGTCGCTCTCATAACAAAACTTCGCTGCTCGACAGCGCTCGTATCTCAAATCACTCGTATGTCAGGGCACTCGTATCTCGAAGTACCACTGTACATTTAACCCCTTAACGCATTTGCCCGTGTCTGACACGGGCGAAAGTTACCGGAAAGTTTGCCCGTGCGTTATTTTATTTCTAATGCCCGTCTGAGATCCGTTCACACTTTGTATAATATTTTTTCTCTATGTAACTTTTACCTAACTCCCCGCTCCCTAGTCACCATCTTGAAATTGCAAAGAATAACTTACACCAGTTTTCCCCAAAGTATGGGTCGTGACCCACTGGTGGGTCGCGAGCGCATATTGAGTGGCCCCCCGCCACTGTACACATGAATTAAAAAAAAATGGGAAGTCTGCGAATCAAAGTAACTGAAGTCGAAGTTGATGCTAAAACTTCAATGAAGAGAAATAAGAAAAAAATACATCCTTCCCATTAAAATAACTTTGTAAAAAAAACCTTGCAGGTGTAGGTATTTAAGTTATAAAAAAATATTTAAGTTGTGTTTCTTATTTCAAGTCTTTCATTCATATTGGTAACACTATTTTTTTTAAATTTCAATTAGAACAAATAAGACAGCATTAAGTAGTTTCACAACTCGCCATTAGGGGAACTGAGCATTGCCAATATTTATATCCTCTTTTCTCTAAGACAGCTAATAGGTAGGTCCCGTGATTGGAAATATTTGTTAGATGAGTCGGAGCCCAGTCAACTTTGGGAACCATTGACTTACACTATTCTAGTTTTTCAAAAAAAATAAATAATAAAACTCGTTCGTTAGGGGCCGTTCATAAATGACGTCACGCTTTTTTCCCATATATTTGACCCTCTCCCCCCCCTTTGTCACAATACGTCACTCTTCAGCGGTTCCCCCTCCCCCCTTTGTCACGCGTCACGCTATGTTGCATAATGCATGATGTCACACTTCTTGTTACCCCCTCCCCTCCCCTTGTCACAATTTCACGAACCCCCCTCCCCCCTGAAGCATGACATCATTTATGAATGGTCCCTTAAGGGGTTAAAACAAATGGACAACAGTGTCAAAACTGAATTTTTGGCTGCACATGTTCTTACATTTTATTCACAGCTAAAAATGAATTCATAAATTCAAAACTAGAGATAATTAATACCCTTTAGGCAAAAGCGAATATTCGTCTGATATAATTTCCCGTCACGCAAAGATTTCATTCAAAGCACATTTAAAATATTTCTCCCAGGAAAATTGAATTTTGTCATCCCCGCACCTACATGCATTAACCACGAACAGAAAATTTCGTTAATTCAATTAAAAAATCTGCCATCCTACTTGCCTGAAACCTTCCTACATTCTTTACATTTTCAGTTTTACTCTGCTCGCAAATTGATTAAACTTCGTTGACAGTTGCCCAGAACACGCGAAATAGATAATTCACAATTCGAATTTTCGAACTCAATTCACTCCCGACGAATAAACTAATTCATTTTAACATTCCTGAAGCTTAAAGTTCATTATCGGAGCTGAATTGGCAATGAGCCAATTCTAAGTTCTCAAGAACAGGAATGGTGCACACACACCCTGATTCTGGTCTTATTAATGTTTTAATCCTCCCTCCTGGGCATTAAACCCACCTTTAATAGTGTACTTAAAGCTGTTTCCAAACACAAAAGTTCTCTATTCACGTTTTGAACAGAATGGATTGGTATTTGTGTTGATGCGAGGAACGTGATTAAAGTTTCTGTAAACAGTGTGGTGCATTTATACTCAACGGCAAAGTTTCTTGACTATGGAGAAATATGCTGAGAGCAAACAAAGAAGAAAGTAGTTCTCCGCGCGATGTCCGATTTTCGAGTTAAACTAAGCACTTCGCTATAGAAATATGAAAAGGTATTTCACCCTACGCATATATAGCGTTTAATTGTTATATTTCTCATAAAATGTTATTTATTTTCCATTTTACGAAAAGTGCAACGCGTAGTAATATCTTCATTTAGAACTGATCGCTCAGCCAATTAATAAGGTATTTATCTTTTTAAAACTAAGTACCTTACTTTTAAAGTTGTATAGGACGCATTGTAAGTCATTCAGGTTAAATTTCTCTAATGATATTTTAGATGATTGTGAAAAAAAAAAAAAAACAGCTAATTACTATTTTAAAGTAACATTAATACATGAAGTTATATTATAATTAGTCACAAATTAATAAATGCATAGTGGAAGAAATTACAAGAAAAAAAATCTACAACCTCTATATGTTGACCACCAGTCCAAGTTGACTACTAATGTGCTGCACCGCAAGTGGTCAACTTACACAGGTTTCACTGTATTAGGGAAGTTCGTTTTGCCGCGTTTATTTAGTACGTGAATCAGAATGTTTGCTTCACTGTGTAAGGAAAATGTTACATTACATTTAAAATGTTAGCTAATAGCAAAATTCGTTGCCAGATGGCACCACTAGCTAACGTGATTTATCTTAACCACAGACTGATAGTTAACGAATCAGAGACCACGACGCCAACTACGTCACGAAAAGAAAAATTGAATTACATTTTTGCTCTAAAAGTTTCGAGGCTTCTCTCCCCATCTGCGAAGATGGAAGGTCGTAGAATTTTTCATGAGAGAGAGGTAAGGGGGAGAAGAAAGAGGAGGAAAAAATGTTGCTGAAATAGGATGAAGTACCTAAAACTAAATCTCTACGTGTAAATATCATCAATATAATCTTTATATACTCAAGAAAAAATTATGCTCTGAGAAGATGAGCGGGCGATCCAGAAAGATTGATGTACAAAAGCCATGCGTGATGCTGCAATGAACGGTTTCGCCATATTCACCAAGATAAAATGATCTCGATGGATGCAAGAACGGAAGGAATGCAGTGATCTTCATATGACGTGCTACTGTATATCATTAAGTTGGAGAAAGACCTTTTCCTGAACTCTACTGGGAAGAAGGTATCGCCACGTGCTTCAGCTACCTTGAAGTAAATTATGTTTTCTAATATTTTACATATCACCGTCTGAGAGGGTAAGGCCGTCGACTCCTGACCCTCTTGACGAGTTGATACAAAGGAAATAATTCAAATAAGCTATGAGCATTTAAGATAAACCTAACGGTTTCAATTTTTTCATCTAACTTGTGGTTTACATGAACTTTTGCTATCCTCTTCAATTATCGCTCATCATGCCTGATTCAATGAATGAATATTTTCATCTTTTATAACTTATGATGTGATTTTTATTCATGCTTTTGATCTAAAATTGAGGTGCACCTAATCTGATAAAATATTCTAATATATGCAAGTCCAGAATTCAATAAATAATTTAAATTTAATGCAGTGTATTTCCTTTTCTAAAGTATTTTATAATTCTGTTCATTTGGTATGATTTTATATAATTTATATTTGAATTGAATTTATAATTACACAACGCATAAGACAAAAAAACCACTATACCTTCACGCTGTGTCGGTTTGTTGCTTTGGTTATATAATTTGATTCACATAATTATATTCAACCACTGCAACAAGCTAACCCACACCATAACACACTGTTTGTTGAAATCAACTAAATTTACAAACTGACATATAGCATCAGTTCGGAAGAAATCAAGTATTCTAAACGAACTGGAACGAGAACAAAAGCGGCACATTTCATATACCAGCAGTTTCGCCCTTGAACATGAATGGATTAAATTTGAAAATTTTTTTTTAACATCTGAACTTACCGGAAGTGTCTCGAAGCAATAACAGTGTTTTTGTGCCTTCAGCACACACAGTTCTGTACAATGACTGTACGGTGGCATCTGGTAAGCATGTGTTGTACAGGGCAATTACAGCATGTAGTAAATCTGTTGGTGATGCCACCTGAAAATAAATTCAAGATTATTATATTTTTGGTACATATCATGAAAAATATTAACTCTACCCGTTCTCTTAATTATGAAGCCTATTTATTAATTGCTTTCAGTGAGTTATAGATATATTTTTTCTAGCTCTTTAATCTATGCACGACTTTGGACAAAACGCAGCCTACGTGATCAGGTAGGCATTTTATTTTACTTAAGAGGACTTGGCACCTCTCAAATGTAGAAAATGGATGAAAATACGGATTTTTCAATTTTTTGCTTAAAATATGGTTTGACTCTCCAAGTGTATCTGAGCGAAGTTTTGAAGCGATACAACCAATATAAATGTAGTTAAGTAAGATAAATCAAATATTTCTGATGTTTTAGTAGGATTTTGTATTTTTTAAACTGAGTTTTCTCGGTTTGTGTTTTTCCGCAATATTGTAGTACTTAAAATGCTAAAACTTCTACATAAATTCATGTAGCAAATTGAAATTTTGTGTGTGCTCAATGTGATGTGCTTGATGAAATTAGGGGTGGATTTTGCTATATATTTTCAGAAAATATTTTTAAAAAGGAAAATGTAACAAAAGCCGCTTTTTTCCTGTGTTCTACCATCGATGTAACTTCAAAAACTTTTTTCTCAAAAACTAATTAATTAATTGCAAAACCCATCCCTAAAATTGTAAACCATACAATAATAAGTACTTAAAAAAATTTGGTAAAGAAAAGTCAAGAAAGGAAGAAGAAGAGGGAAATCTAAAATTGTTAAATTACTTTAAAAAAATTAAATTAAAAAAATTTCCGTTAGTTGAATTTTGATTTTTCACGTGAAAATCACTTTGTTGAACAATAGCACTTCGTAATATACAAATAAAACAAGAAGTTCCGTCTAGAACTATACGAGCCTACTTTCCCGTATACAGCGAATTCAAATTTATAATCTAGCTATCTCTCTCTCTGTCTTTCTCGTTTAGTTTTAGTTCTTAATTGCTTCAAATATACCGTTTTCAACGGTTAATACATATTCATTCAATCATTCATTTATTAAGTCATTCGTGTATTTATTCACTCATTTATTCATTCATTCTTTTGCTTATTCATTTAATCATACATTAATTCAAAAATATTCTTAAAAATCCCGATCAAAAAATTTCATAGGAAAATAGGCTCGTTAGTTCTGGATGAACTTTCTGTTTGTACAATGTTCTACGTCATAAGAGCTTTCCGATAAAGTTTGTTCCAAGCAAATCGGTCCGTTTGAACAGGAATTATATAGGATTGAAATTTCCCCGTAGGCGGTATGTTAATTTTTTTTTGAACTGTTCAAAAATGAACAAAAATTGTTCAAATCAATATTTCACCCCAAGAACTTCTTCCAGTGAGCTTGTTCAGGGGAACTTGGATCTTGTACCCAAAGTTTACATAATTTGCTTCACTTTCACCCATAGGCGATAATGTTAAAAATTTTTGAACTGTTCAAAATTGAACAAAAAATTGTTCAAATCAAAAAATAGCATATGGGAATCAGATGTCCTCGCCGAGATCTTTCGAATGCAAAAAGAATTTTTCGAATCGGACAATTCGTTCAAAAGTTATTAGGGGGGGGGGGGGGACAGACCGACAGACAGACACACTTTTCCCGCCTCTCAAAACCCTACTTTCAAATTTTTTATTTTTCAATCTTTATTTAATTACTTAACTTATTTTTGACTTTTCTTGATTTCTAACGATATTTTCACGATACATTAAGCCTTCTTTCATGCTTTATTATTATTTTTTTTTACTTTTACGGGAAAGTAGGCTAATAGGTAAAAGTTCTTAATTAAAAAAAATTGTCAAAAGGTGCCAAGTCCCCTTAAAAAAAGTGTTCAAATCAAAAATTGAAATGCGGAAATGAGATGTCCTAGCCGAAATCTTTCGAATGCAAAAAAAGAAAAAAAATCTTTCGAATCGGACAATTCCCTCAAAAGCGGAGGGACCCACATTTTTCCCCATCTCAAAATCCTACTTTCAATTTTTTTATTTTTGAATCTTTATTTAATTACTACTTTTATCTTTGACTCATCTTTACTTTTAAAGACATTTTTTACGATACATTAAACCATTTTTTATACTTTATTTGTTGTTGTTTTTTTAATCTTCCGGGAAAGTAGGCCAAAAAATAAAGAAGCCTTTAATTGAAATTAACGGTATTTTCGAATCTACTGTACCAGGTCTACCCGTT
This sequence comes from Octonoba sinensis, assembly GCA_038502835.1. Taxonomy (NCBI): domain Eukaryota; kingdom Metazoa; phylum Arthropoda; class Arachnida; order Araneae; family Uloboridae; genus Octonoba; species Octonoba sinensis. The sequence goes on from CM076600.1 coordinate 11,905,401, forward strand.
TGTATTGGGGAAATGGGATTTACCTGTGAGTAAATGCATTTAAACCATCTTAAATGTATGTTCTCTGTATCTTAAATGTATGTTATATATATGAAATTAATGTTACCTGAATCTTAAATGTATGTTCTCTGTATCTTAAATGAATGTTACCTGAATCTTAAATGAATGTTACCTGAATCTTAAATGAATGTTACCTGAATCTTAAATGTATGTTACCTGTATCTTGAATGTATGTTACCTGTATCTTAAATGTATGTTACCTGAATCTGAAATGTATGTTACCTGTATCTTAAATGTATGTTACCTGAATCTTAAATGTATGTTACCTGTATCTTAAATGAATGTTACCTGTATCTTAAATGTACCTGAATCTTAAATGTATGTTACCTGTATCTTAAATGTATGTTACCTGTATCTTAAATGTATGTTACCTGAATCTGAAATGTATGTTACCTGTATCTTAAATGAATGTTACCTGTATCTTAAATGTATGTTACCTGAATCTGAAATGTATGTTACCTGTATCTTAAATGTATGTTACCTGAATCTTAAATGTATGTTACCTGTATCTTAAATGAATGTTACCTGTATCTTAAATGTATGTTACCTGTATCTTAAATGAATGTTACCTGTATCTTAAATGTATGTTACCTGTATCTTAAATGAATGTTACCTGTATCTTAAATGTATGTTACCTGTATCTTAAATGTATGTTACCTGTATCTTAAATGTATGTTACCTGTATCTTAAATGAATGTTACCTGTATCTTAAATGTATGTTACCTGAATCTTAAATGTATGTTACCTGTATCTTAAATGTATGTTACCTGTATCTTAAATGTATGTTACCTGAATCTGAAATGTATGTTACCTGTATCTTAAATGTATGTTACCTGAATCTTAAATGTATGTTACCTGTATCTTAAATGTATGTTACCTGTATCTTAAATGTATGTTACCGGAATCTTAAATGTATGTTACCTGTATCTTAAATGTATGTTACCTGTATCTTAAATGAATGTTACCTGTATCTTAAATGTATGTTACCTGTATCTTAAATGTATGTTACCTGTATCTTAAATGTATGTCATCTGTACCACTGAATGCGTTATCGACGCTCCCCCTCAAACAATTGATTATTAGAATATGGTTGTAAATTACAATTTCAAACAAACTATTTTAAAGAAGCTAAAAAAACATTTCTGTGCAGATTTTTATTTATTGGAATCCACCAAATGCATGGATTAAAATAGTGGTTTTCAAATTAATGAACTTGCATTTACTTTCCCCCATCTCACTCTTGTATTTTTTTCAAATTCAAGCTTACGCATTTAAATTATATAATTTTTCAAGACATTTATCGGATAACTTTTCATAAACAATCAAGATCTTTTCCATTTCAAACCGTCAATTTAAAAGAAAGAATATCTTTACCATTCACTTTGCTGCTGGTAGTCAAGTATCAGAAATAAACAACAATTATACATATCATTATGTAAGTGGGATCAAAATAAAAACTATTTCCTCGCCATTTCGTGCAACAAAATACAAAATAAATATCCACCAGTTTCTTGCATAATTATTTTTAATAAAAAGCGAGAAACGTAATTAAGTTTACAAGCATCAAGAGCTCTTATAGTAATTAAAACTCTTTTATGCATAAATTTATCCAAGGAGCTAATATCCAAAAGAGAACTCATTAATTCTTCTGCTTGAAGATAAGGTAAAATGAAAAAATATAACTCTTCGTGAGCAGTTAAGGGTATGCATTACGCTTATTAAATTTTCAAGTAGCAAGAAATAATAATCTTTTTTTGGTAACTTTAATAAATGATTTGCATGTACTTAAATATCCAAATGAGTTAGAAAACATTTTAAATGAAAAACCCAAACAACTTAGCTGCTAAGATCCTTTCCAAGATGCATTAACAAATAAGGTATTATAGGGAATTAACGTTGATGCTTTGCGTAATTATTCTAAATTTAAATAACTTCTGTTAAAGATAAGGATAGAGATTAATAGAACATAACTGTTTTGTACTACCACGTAAAAGTAAGATTAAAATAAATAAAATAATTTTTATTAAAAAAAAAACCGACTTCAAATTATAAATTGCGCTAAAAAGTGGAAAATAAATTAATTTTTTAAACAACATCGATGTGACTTTTAAACATAGTTTTAGAAGTCAGTGCAAAATTAGGATAAATAAAATATTTTGTAATCATGAATAAATTACAAATATATATATATTTTCCCAGAATTAGTTCCAATACGAAGTAGCAAATTGCGTAATGATAGTTACTCATAATTTTGCACCGACTTCTAAAACTATGTTTAAAAGTCACATCGATGTTGTTTAAAAAATTAATTTATTTTTCGCTTTTTAGCGCAATTTATAATTTGAAGTCGGTTCTATTTTTTATAAAAAATATTTTATTTTATTCCTTTCAGTATAAATACATTTTCTATATAAATACTCTTTTTTTAAAAAAAATTCATATCAAAGGGCAAACTCTCTCTGAATGAATGGCACTAAAAACTAATCATTTGTATGAAAAACTCCGTTTCGAAATCGATTTTAGCAAACAAACTGATTGGATTTAATTTTTGCCTCAGAGAAGCCTTCAGTCAAACTTTTGCTGTAATTGCTTTTAATATTATAGCACAATGGCAACATACACTTTTTAAACAATGACTTTTATATCTATTAATAGTTTTCTCAACAAAGAAAAATCAAGCAAAGCCTTTCCAATTAAAATAAAAAATACTTATTTTTCACCCGCAACGTTTTTTCTAAAAAACAAAAGTAGGCAGATCGATGTACGATATTTGAGTTAAACGACCCTCTATCGATTAAAGAAAAAATAGTCAAATTCGGTTTATTTAGTCAAAAGTTATGGATGATACATTTCTGCCCATTACTTTTGTTCTATCAATCGAATATGGTCAAACGAAGGTTCGGGAATTATGGGAAACCACTCTTGATCGATTGAAAAAAAAAAAAAAAAAAAAAATGAAAATCGGTTCATCCGGTGCGAAGTTATGAGTGGACGAACAAACAAACAAAAAAAAAACCGACATACAATATGAATGTATAACCTCCTTCCTTTGTGAAGTCGGTTAATAAAAAGACCAATGGAAATAAAAAATAACAATTTCGTCTAGAACAGCATTTCTAATCTTTTTCTTTCGTGTACCACCATTTCTCTTGCAAACCTTTTAGCGTACCACTGCTAATATAACTTTATTATATAGAACAGAGCACTAATAGATTATAGATGGATTTGTTTTAGCTGCCCGCGTACCAACTAGAGAGGCTTCGCGTACCACAGTTTGGGAACCGCTGGTCTAGAACCATATGAGTTTATTTTACGTATGCAAATATTAAGCTTTTTTCATGTGCTTCCAACCTACATCCATACCTATCTATGTCTATCTATCTATGTATGTATATAATAAATATTTTTTTTTTTTTTTAGCAAATTGAAAATCAGAAATATTTTTACGAAAATAAACTGAAAATCTAAGCACAGTTCTACCTTAAAAAAAGAGCTTTGACTGGCAGAGAGCCAAGAATAATCCATTCCTGTTCAAGGGGGGAACTGGTGGTATAAGAAACGCGCCGTTTCTGCTCTCGTTTTCGTTTATTTAGAATAGCCTTTCCCAACCGGAGGTTCACTTGGTGTAGAAAGGGGGTTCGCGAAAATATTACAATTGAGGAACTTTTAATTGTTGAGAAAAAAAAAAAGCTAAATAATAAATTTATACGGAGATTAGTTATATTATTCTTACATTAAAATACGGAGTGTAAAAATGATTTAAAAAAATAAATTGTGTTCCCGATAGTGTGAAAAAAGTTGTAGGGTGGCATAGGAAGCATACGTACAAATTTTGATATGCACTTATTTCTACTGTTGCCTGATTTCGAAAATTTTAATCCCAAAGGGGTATCGAAGATATCCATTGATTTGTTTTAACGTATATTTCTCTTACCATTTCCCTATTTTTCCTCGCCCTTCGAAGATAGAATCGAAAATATGTAAATTTGCTAAAATATGAAATTTTGCTTTTACTTTTCTGCATTATCGGAATCAGAAATTTGAAAATATATAAATTTCGCAAAATTTTGCAACTTTTGCGAAATTTGTATAGCTCAACGCGAAAGTGGAACCGAAAGATAATAAATTTATTGATTTCTTCAAAATGTGGCACGTCTACTTCTCATCCCATTGCACAAGTTTTTCGCCTTATCGAGAAAATTATTTTTAAAGATATATTTTGCGAATACATATGCTTACTGTCCTATTAATAATTCAAGAATAGCAAATAATTGAAAAGTAATAATAAATTATTCAATTTCTTGTAGCTGTATTTTAGTTTTTATTTATCGCTATATGCTTTGCAATTATTTTTTCATTTGTTTTTATGAACTATTGAGCAACATAAAAAATAAATGGGCTTTCAAAATTTTATAGTTTTGTTATCTGCTACAGGAGGGGGTTTGCCATTTTCTTTTGGATAGATAGGGTTCTCAAAGAAAAACAGATTGATTTAGAATACTTGATTTTTTCCGAACTGATGTTATATGTCAGGTTTTAAATTTAGTTGCTTTCAACAAACAGATCAGCAAAGATTCTGATTCGCGAACGAATAAACGCAGCTGCAAAACGAACTTCCCTAAAACTCGAATGGATTCGTCCATTTCTGCCATGCGCAGAAGCGTACAAGGGTCAGAACATCGTAGTCCTACTGTAGATTATTCATTGGTAATAAAAAACAAAAAGCGGAACCGGAAGATTTACTCAAGCATATAACCAGAAGGAATAAGTAACTGTTTAATAGATTTTTCTTAAATCGTTTACTTATATCTTGACGTCAAGAAAATTAGTTCTAAGCGAGCTCAAACACAATCACAATCTAAAAGCAATCTGTTTTAAAAAATACTTCCAGTAATTGAATTACAAGAAAGCGGTTGGAACTATACCCATGAAGGGGTTCGTTTTGAATGCAATCGAATTTAAATCGAAGAAACTAAAAAATTGAAAATCATTCCGCTTTCGTATAAAAATTGCTTTTCGTAATCAAAAGAAAACCCGTGGCTGTTCTGAATTCAATTGAAAAATTATGCACCGTTCTTGGATTTAAAAGTACGTTCGTTGATTCCCTTTGGGCCTTAACCAGGGAATCATTAAGAATGATGGAGAATTCATGTTCCGAAATTTCATCATTCAAATGAACCTTTGGTTAGGAATCTAGAAATTTCAATTTGGAAAATATATTTCTCGAATGAAACATGCAAAATTTTGTTCATTTTACTTTCTAGGAATTCGGGATCGATGGAAATGAGGATACTTAAAAAATTGGTGTAAAAAGTTAATATAAAATATCGCTTGCAACGGCACCATTTCGTCTTAAAGGTTAGGAAGACTATTTTAATGAATGGAGCTAAAAAATACTATTGCAGATGTGGGACAAATTTGTGAATGAATGTTTCACTTACACTAATTAGTCACGTAAAACCTTGTTTTACATGAAGCATGCACAATCTCTTAATTTTTACATCCTAGTAATTCGGGATAGATGGAAGTAAGGATACTTTAAAAAATGGCGTAAAATGTCAACCTAGAATGGCGCTTGCAAAGGCGCCATTTTTCCTTAAAGGTATAGTGCTGTTGTAGTTTTGACAAAGTTAGGAAGACGATTTTAATAAACGGAGCTAAAAACACAATTTCAGAACTTTGCGGCCGGCAATAGTTATGTGACAAATTTGAGAATGAAAATTTCAATTACACTAATTAGTCGCATAACACCTTGTTTTACATGAAGCATGCAAAACTTTTGTTCATTTTTCTTTCTAGGAATTCGGGATCGATGGAAATAAGGATACTTATAAAATTGGTGTAGAAAGTTAATCTAAAATGGTGCTTGCAAAGGCGCCATTTTTTCTTAAAGGTATATATATATATTGCTGTTACAGTTTTGACAGAGTTAGGAAGACGATTTTAATGAACGGAGCTAAAAACACTATTGCAGGTGTGGGACAAATTTGTGAATGAATTTTTCACTTACACTAATTAGTCACATAACACCTTGTTTCACATGAAGCATGCAAAATCTCTTATTATTTATTTCCTAGTAATTCGGGATCGATGGAAGTAAAGATACTTAAAAAAATGGCGTAAAAAGTTAATCTAGAATGGCGCTTGCTAAGGTGCTATTTTATTTAAAGGTATAGTGCTGTTATAGTTCTGACACAGTTAGGAAGACTATTTTAATGAATGGAGCTAAAAACACTATTGCAGAACTTAGCGGGAAAAGATGTGTGACAAATTTGGGAATGAATATTTCAATTACACTAATTAGTTACATAGCACCTTGTTTCACGTGAAGCATGCAAAACCTATGTTCATTTTACTTTCTAGGAATTCGGGATCGATGGAAATAAGGAGACTTAAAGAGTTGGTGTATAAAGTTAAGCTGCAATGGTGCCATTTTTTCTTAAAGATATATTGCTTTTATAGTTTTGACAGAGTTAGGAAGACGATTTTAATGAAATACAGTTGAACTTTCTTAATACGAACACTGTTAATACGAAATCACTGCTAAAACGAACATTTTGCTTATTAAGTTTGGTTTACTATTTACTTACACTAAATATCTCACGCATATTATGAAGGCTAAAATACACATTTCGGCTAAGACGAACAAAATTTCTCCCCTATTCAAGAAAAATTTTCTCGATTGCAAATAATTTTTTTAAAAAACAAATTGTTGGATATTTTGAGTCAGTAAACCACCAAGTACGTATTTCGAATCATACGTTGAATCCTTCTGGGTAGCAATAGTTTATAGCAAATCTGAAGAAGCTTTAGGTACTTTAATAAAACCTTTATGATATGAGTCCAGAAAATGACAGTATACAAACAGCACTAGGCATTTTGCAGCGAGATATGCGTATGATAGAATTTAATGTACCTAAAAAACAACTAACCATTAAGGATTTTTTCCATAATTGTTAAATTTTAAAAGGCAAATTCACTTTTTCTCGATGTACTAGTGCGATTTAAAGCGTATATTAGTAAAAATTAATCATTTGTTTTCACTATTTATTCTACTTTTTATTATAAATAGTAGTAACTTTTTTAAACACAATTTTACTTATTCACGGCTATTACGAATAACGGCTAATACGAACAAATTCGCGAACTGTAGGCATTTCGTATTAAGCGAGTTCAACTGTACTATTGCAGAACTTAGTGGGAAAGATGTGTGACAAATTTGTGATTTGTGAATGAATATTTCACTTACTCTAGTCACAAAGCACCACCACTGTGTATGAGACTTTTCTTTTCCTGTTTCTCGTAGGGAACTATTGATAAATGATGTCACAATTTTTCCGACTATATTTGCCCTCCGCCCATTTTGTCACAAATGCCACACTTCCACATCCCTCCTTGTCTCATGTCACGCTACATTGCATGAGCATATGCACTGGCAGTTTAGAAAGAAAGCACTACGTTAAAGATCGCAATTTTATTTATGACCGTAAACTATATGTCATAATGCCATTTGTGAGCATACAAACAATAATGATTGCATGTGTAGACTTGATTTGTATAAGATGACATTAAGAATTACAAAAAGGAAAAAAAAAATTAGTAAATAATAGTAAAAAATAAGAGTCGGCCATTTAACTTTTCGAATTTGAATCGGCTATAAAATAACTAAATAATATATTTTTTAAAATTATGACTTTCTTAGAAAAACTGAACATTTTCATTCATGAATGAAACAACATCATTCAAATGACTGCCACGGCTGGCTTGACAGTACCCCATCCGGTCAACCCAATTTTTAGTGCATTTTCGATTGTTTGGGCTCCAATCGCACGAATGGCAATATCGATTTCGTGTTTCAAGGCATCCATCGTCTCTTGGTGGTTAGCGTAACATTTATCCTTAAGGGTTTCCGACAAAAAAAAAAAAAAAAAAATATCCAACGGGATCAAATCACAGCCCCGAGGCGATTCTTCGATCCCCAAAGACAGTGCGCAAAAGATCGATGGTTACGCTGGCTGTGTGGCAAGTGGGCCCCGTCCTGTTGAAACCAAATGTCACTCATGTCATCCTCTTCAAGTTTTGGACACAAAAATTCGTTTAGCATGGCACAGTAACGCTTGAACAGTAAATGTGTTCAACCGTGTAAACCGTCCCATTTCGTAAATGTCAAAAACTAAACTAAACTTTCTGTCAACTTATAACCTTTCAAAGTCAAAATAAGTTCAAATTCCAAACATTAGATGGCCCACCCTGTATATTCTATAGCCGAGTTCTATAGTGTGAAAGGATATTAATATAGGCTATGTTCCGCTTGCATTTTTTTACGTTCCCTGTCATAAGATGTGTAATTTTCATTCATCAACCAAACCTCTGATATTTTTTTTCCTTCTAATTAGAAACGTTTACTAGTCTTCAGTTATGAAATGATTCCGGCACTATATATATATCTATATATACATATATATGTAGGCTCTTTGCTAGGGGTTACTTCAATAATGACTCACCATGAAAGATATAAAAATTACTCTATTTACACTTTCCTATGTACAAATCACTATTCACAGAAAAACCAAAAGCTGCTACTGCGAGCATCAACCCCCGCAAGCACACACAGCGCTTGTACGTCCACTCAGAACGGAGCCTCACAGAAAAACTACTCGCTTTCGCTGTTTTCCGCCTGATGGCGCTGCTGTGAATGTCTCCTCCATTGAGAAGGTATAAAAGGTAGAGGGAAGGTAGTCCTACATTCTTGAAGCGGGGATCTAAAGTCATGTGATGACTTTTGACCAGTGAAGTATTGGAAGAAAACTGGTTTCCTTGAAAAAGTTTGAAAGCACTGGCGCAAGTAGAGTCACGTGATTTAAGATCTTGGCTTCAGCTTTTCTTAACGTAAGCATTGAACTTGCTCCCTCCAGTACTAATCCATGCTCTAAGGTCTCCTCGAATCCTACATCCTACACACACACACAGGGCCCGATTTACATTTTGAATCACTATAGGCACAACTCATGTTTGGGGGCCCCTCACGCAACAAAAAATTTTTAAACATAACATTTAGTATGTGTTTGTAAAACTTGCCAGTCACACCAAAATTTGGGAGCCCCCAAAGGGAAAAAACTAATTTGTTTTTCAAATGTCAAAGAGTCAGACTAACATTTGGAAGCCCAGAATGTGCAAAATGATTTTGTTTTTAAATTACAAAATGTTTGAATAAGATCTGGGGTGCAAAATCGATTTTTTTTTCAAATTTCAAATTGTCAGACCAAAATTTGGGGGCCCCCAAAGTGAACATTCCTTGTGGTTTTAAAATAATTTAATAATACAAATTCTCTGTGAAGCAACAGAACATTAACAGTTTGTTTTTGAAAGATGCTATTTTTAAATATTTTTCTAAAAAAAATTTAAACTACGAAAAAAATAATAACCAAACTTAGGGGGCCCTCCCAAAGTGAGGGCCCTAGGCCCGGGCCTCACGGGCCTATTGGTAAATAAGGCCCTGCACACACACACATATATAAATATATATATATGTGTGTGTGTGTGTATAAATATTGGTAAAATTTAAAAGAGATCTGTTACAAAAGATTACTTAGTCACACATTCAAACATTCATTCTTTTCCCTACAATTTAAAACTTCGAAGTAAAATAAAACTTTTTTCGCGTGAGAGCAAAAACTGATATCATTAGACTCTGACTATAACACTTAACTATCAATGAATTAGCTTTAAGACATTTGATTTTTTAAAAAAAGTTACAAACCCAAGAACTGAAGCGAAATGCGTTTTCGAAATTTTCGTAATATGGTAACTCACTGACAGCGCCACGAAATTCTAGTTAAAATTATCACATTTCCTTTAGTGTTCTTCAAAAAAAATAAAAAGAAAAATGATAGCATCTTTAAAATACCATTTCAGGGAAACGAATTTCTCTAGAGACGCATAGAGAAGAGATATTAAACGAAAATAACGAGTTTAATATGGCTATATTGAGTGCCAAACTTTAAAATTCTAGAGTTTTAAGCATCGTTAGCTTTTCGAAAATATTCTTTCAGTGTATGCAACTTACATTTTGTTATTAAGGGCAGCTTAGTTTATTTGCAGTAGCGATATTTTGGAAGCTGAAAAAATAATAACTTTAAAAAATGGGGTAGTGTTTTAACCATAACTGATAATTGTGTAACGAGCTCGTGAATTATGGTACAATAGTGAAAAAAAAATCTCGCTAAAAATGCTTCTGAAAATATTTCCTAAAATTTTCTCAAGAGTATTATTATGAAGGGGAATATACTTTCGAATATCCTCCTAAAATTTAGTTACTATATTACATCATTTTGCATTTTAGATGGGAAAGTTAAAAACATACCTAATAATTTTTATGGAATAAAACTATCTGTTTTATTTATTATTAGTAAAGCAGATAAAGCTAAAGAGATAAATATAAAGACAACGCGCTTCTTTGGAAAACATATAATTTCTGGCACCGCAATAAGTTTCAAAGATCTTCTGAACTTCCCTTAAATTATTTCTTTAAAATCATATCGATGATCACAATACTACGCAATAGTAATCATTTTCACAAATACCAAGAGCAATACATCTTTTTCATCGAGGAAGATTCAAACTTTAGTTCGAATCCCTCTGAAGGGACTCTCTTGAAATGGAAAGAAGAATCACTAAAAACCAATCATCGGAATTTTAAAACTTATTAATTAGCCTTTACTCATAAATATGACTGGTGGACAAAGAAATAATACATACTAATGGTCAATAATAATAATAATAAAATTACACGTTAATTTAAAGCACAAATGAGCAAAAAAATGCAGACATATGTTTCGGGATTGCTTGGAATCCCTTTTTTCAATGCGACAGGGAGCTTCTAGATGCAAAACATCCAAATGAAGCAGACAGAACAAGAAAAACAAAGTTTATATAGCCTAAGAATTATCTGTAAACCAATGAGAATAAAGGCAGCGTGAAGTGGAAGTAGAAGTAGCACGAAGACACCAATAAGAGAGCAACAAACGAATCCAGTTGAAAGTACAGGAAGTAAAAAGGAATAACAATAAAAATAAAGCAAAAAAGACGACAGCATGCATAAAAATTGCAAAAATAATAAAATAAAATACAAAGAATAAAATTGAAATAAAAATAAGTACAGAAACTACCAAAACAAAATGCAAAACAAAGTACACATGTAAAGGAGGGGGAGGGGAGGGAGGGGGGAAGGAGAAAAATAGACACAAAAAAGGAAAACAACAAGAAAACCTAGAAAGAACAACAAATTAAAGAAATTTATGCCAGACCTGTGAAAAATAAGGAGTTGAGGAAGAATCATTAACCAAATTAGAACTATTCCTGTTAATATGATAAGCTTCCCAAAAGTCAAGCTCTAAAGGGGAAGAACATTTTTGAATAATTTTACCAGAATTGAAGTCAAAAGAGTGGTTGGAATTCCAACAATGTTGAGCAATGATAGACTTATTTAGCTCTTGCTTTCGTACATAACCTTTATGCTCATTTAAGCGAATTTTCAGAGCACGTTTTGTCAGCCCAATGTAAGAAAGGCCGCAACGGCAACTAATTTGGTAAATACCCCAAGTGTTAAGTTGATCGACAGGATCCTTAAGAGAAGAGAAGGAAAGTTTGTTACTAGGAGCAAAAACGACTTGAAATTGAAACCTTTTTAGGATTTTAGCAATACGGAAACTGACAGAATGAAAGAATGGTAACACAACCAAATTCTTTCTAGAAACCACATTATTGGGACCAGAAGTTTTCTTAGAAAGTTTGTTATGAATAGAATCAATTAAAGAGTGAGAAAATCCTTTATCAACAGCTACAGCTTTCAGATAGTTGAGTTCAATCTTGAGAAGCTCAGGAGAAGAGCAAATATTAATAGCACGATGGACCAGAGCATTAAAAGCCGAATATTTTTGGTTGGGAGGATGAGATGACAGTCTGTGAGGAGGTAAAGAAACAGCGAAAGGTTTACGATAGACAGAAGTAGTGAAACCAGACTCACTCTTAGAAATAAAGACATCAAGAAACGCGAGGCTACTATTAAGTTCTTTCTCACAAGAAAACTGGATATTAGGATCAATGGAGTTCATAATAGAAAGAGCATCATCAATACCTAACAAGTTACTGTCCGTTAGGACAAAACAATCATCCACATAACGAACATAAAATTGAAATTGCAATTTCTGGAAGAGTTTTTCCTCAAAATAATGCATATAGAAATCACTTAAAATAGGACTAAGAGGACTTCCCATAGCCAGGCCATCTACCATAGCATAGAATTTACCATTAAATGCAAAAGTGCTCTGTTGCAAGCACACACGAGTAAGGAAAACTAATTCCTCAATTTCCACAGAAGTAAAATGTAATTCAGAAAGCCTTTTCCTGAGGCAAGTCAAAGCGCCATCTACAGGAACATTAGTAAACAAGGAATTAACATCAAAAGAGGCCATAACTGAATTATTCGGAACGAAGTTATGAAGTTTCTTAACAAAATTGGTGGAATTTTTAACAGTGAAAACATTCTGACTCCTAAGTGGAGAAAACACAGAAACTAAATACTTGGAAAGTTTATATGAAGCAGTGCCAATATTGGAAACAATTGGTCTGAAAGGAATACATGCCTTGTGTACCTTTGGTAAAGCATAAAAACGTGCACAATTAGCAACAGAAGGAATCACAGACCGTTTAGCAATCAAAGGAATAGAATGAACAGACTTAACAGCAGAAGAAATAGCTTTTAACTCTTTGTCACTAGGATCTTTATAAATTTCAGAATAAGGACCAGAAGCAATTAAGTCATCAGTTTTTTCAACATAAGATGATTTATTAAGAACAACAATCTGACCACCCTTGTCTGCTTTGGTAATGACCAAATCAGAATTGGAAACTAAATTATTGACACATCGTTTCACAGAATGGGTAAAACCAGTATTAGGAACTTTTGAATTGAAATCAACATTGGAAGCAATAAGATGCCGAACCGACTCTTTTTGAGTGGAAGTTAAGGCACTAAATTTGAAAGCTTTTTCAACCGGAGCAATGAGTTCAGAAAAAGAAGGCTCTTTAGCCAAAGCAAAATTGTTATTACATTTCAGAGCATTGATTTCATTACTATTCAAAGGAAATTTCGAAAGATTTACAACCGTGTTCCTATTAACAAGAGGCAAATCAGCCGGAACAGGAACATTGGAATCGTTACACAACTAAGTAAATTTCTTATTTAAAGTAATTTTGTGACTGTCGGATGAACGAAGAGCTCTCGCCCATGACATTCTATCAATAGACTCAAAATCGAAATTAGAATTAGATACAGAAAGATGTAAATCATAAAGTTCACGTTCTATGAACGAAAGTTTTTTCCTAGTTTCTTGGATAGAAGCTCTAAGTAACGCTAATTTAGAACGAAAAATTACCTTATCAACCCTAACAGAACGCGGTAAATTACACTTCAAGGTGATAAACTTAGGAATAACTTTCTTGCGCCTGCAAGACTGGAGAAATTTTAAATGGTTCAAAAACTGAACCTTTTTATTCCGTAGATTACAAAATCTGTTAACCTGAGACATAACCAGAATCAGAACAACCAAAACATAAGGGGAAAAAACAATAGCTAAACCGTTCAATAAATAAAAATAAACAGAAAGAACAAAATTCAAAAACAAGTGCGAAACATACACAACGTAACGATATGCGGAATGAATGTCAGAAAACAAAAAAGCGAAAACAAAAAAGCAAAAACAAACACAGTCCAGAAAGGCAATTAAGAAAAGAACAAAAAACAAACACTCACCAAGCAGCGAACAGATGGAAGAACAAAAACAAAAGAAAGAAGAACAAAATTTCAAGGCACGTTAAGCCTAACGGATAAAAATAATTTAACTTTGTGCAAGTAAACAATAATAATAAAATTACACGTTAATTTAAAGCAAAAATGAGCAAAAAAATGCAGACATATGTTTCGGGATTGCTTGGAATCCCTTTTTCAATGCGACAGGGAGCTTCTAGATGCAAAACATCCAAATGAAGCAGACAGAACAAGAAAAACAAAGCTTATATAGCCTAAGAATTATCTGTAAACCAATGAGAATAAAGGCAGCGTGAAGTGGAAGTAGAAGTAGCAGGAAGACACCAATAAGAGAGCAACAAACGAATCCAGTTGAAAGTATAGGAAGTAAAAAGGAATAACAATAAAAATAAAGCAAAAAAGACGACAGCATGCATAAAAATTGCAAAAATAATAAAATAAAATACAAAGAATAAAATTGAAATAAAAATAAGTACAGAAACTACCAAAACAAAATGCAAAACAAAGTACACATGTAAAGGAGGGGGAGGGGAGGGAGGGGGGAAGGAGAAAAATAGACACAAAAAAGGAAAACAACAAGAAAACCTAGAAAGAACAACAAATTAAAGAAATTTGTGCCAGACCTGTGAAAAATAAGGAGTTGAGGAAGAATCATTAACCAAATTAGAACTATTCCTGTTAATATGATAAGCTTCCCAAAAGTCAAGCTCTAAAGGGGAAGAACATTTTTGAATAATTTTACCAGAATTGAAGTCAAAAGAGTGGTTGGAATTCCAACAATGTTGAGCAATGCTAGCCATATTTAACTCTTGCTTTCATACATAACCTTTATGCTCATTTAAGCGAATTTTCAGAGCACGTTTTGTCTGCCCAATGTAAGAAAGGCCGCAACGGCAACTAATTTGGTAAATACCCTAAGTGTTAAGTTGATCGACAGGATCCTTAAGAGAAGAGAAGGAAAGTTTGTTACTAGGAACAAAAACGACTTGAAATTGAAACCTTTTTAGGATTTTAGCAATACGGAAACTGACAGAATGAAAGAATATGATTGATTTCATTACGTATTACAGGTTATCGATCCATGTTTCATTTTCACAACTAAAATATTTCTTTCGAATCCTAACAGAACTTTTGAACTAAAAAATATACCATTACTTCTTTTAGTATTTAAGGTGATCTAATTGTCTAGTTAATACCTCCCTAAAAAGCAATAAAAACATCCCGATTTAAAGAACAAATTATTTTAGTTCCGTCATCAGTAATAGCAAGTCCTAACCGTAGTTATATAAAAATATGAAGAATTTAATGCAAAAAGTATGTCAAATCTATTCTGCTAATTCGTAAATGTGTTGTAAATCAGTTAGTCAAAACTATCTAAGTTCTTTAAGCGGAAATAAAAATGTATATTCTAATAGCAGGAGCTTTCTATTTTTAAAGCAACAGATGGCGCTACCAATAGATTTTTCCCTCCAACTTTCAATTTATTTATTTTACTATTGCGTCAGAGGTCATTGAATAGTGTGAAATTCGCGGAAAAAAAATTGAAAATGCTTGCAGAAGTAGAACAACATGAATTTTTCCTTGGGTTGATTCATAAGACTTTTAATTCTTTGACACAGCGTGTTAAAGAATTTTCTAGACTTATTTTATAAAAGAAAAAAAACTAGTAGTTATATTTTTCTAAGTATTTTTATTCAAAATAAGCTACTTCGGCTTCAATACATTTGTTACAGCGGTTTAACAACGATCCGAATGCCTGTTCCAGCTCACATTGTGGGACTGCCTCCAAAGCTCGCGTTGTTTGGATAGTTTCAATGTCATCAAAGCAAAAAAAAAAAAAAAAAAAAAGTGAACAAATGAACTGAGGATTTGTCAGTGGATCAGCTGATAGATAAGAAGTTTTAGGAACGCTCGATAACACATATAGCGCCATTGTCAGCTCAGTTCCAGCTGCAGTCTTAAAAATTCTTTGACACACTGTGTGCAAACAGCTTGGACGCGAGCTTTGGAGGCAGTCCCCCTTTGTGAGCTGGAACAGGCATTCGAATCGATGTTAAACCGCTGTAACAAAAATGTATCGAAGCCAGAGTTTATTTTGAATAAAATAACTTAGAAAAATGTAGCTGCCAGTTTTTATTTTCCGTTATAAAACTAGTCTTAAAAATTATTTGAAACATTGCGTATATATGAACGTACTATGTTGGCAATATGGTTTAAAACCAAGGAGTCTGAGTTTCAGCTCTACAGCGCAAAGACAATACATATTTTTTGATTTAAAAAAGGAATATCATCGTTCTTTTCCCTACAGGGTGTCAAAAAGCGCATTTTCACCAGAAGTAAATGCAGTCCATTAAGTCCCTTTGCGTCTGATCGAAATGCGTGCAATATTGTAAGACGGTAAGAAGCTTAAGATTTGAATCTCCCATCTTAACCGTTGATATGGCTACAGTTCTCCGAGTGTGAATTGCAACGTGATTGCTGCGTGAACGCCTGAATAAATTACTCTGAGGACGGTTGACTAGACGTTAATCTCCGAATTATCCAACTCCTTGACCTTAACCGCTTCGGAACTTAAGAGCCAGGCAAATTATTTAGTAAACTAATAATTTCATAGATGGCAATAAAAGCATCTGAAATAAACACGAGGGATTTCAGTTGCGCTATCTCTAAAGTAATTTACTAACTATCGCAGCATAAGTACTACCTGATAATTAGTATAGAGAATTATGTTAAAATCATTCCATCAATTCATAATGAGTTGTAAATCAGGGAGTTCAACTTATTAATATTTTTCAAGTGGAAGTACATTTTACCCTCATAAAAGTTATTAAGGGGACTCGGCACCTAAAAATCCACCTTCTCAAATTGAACATATTTCAAGGTGTATTGACTGGTTATATATGTTTATGAATGTAACTTGATGTGTAAAAGAAAAAAAATATTTAAAAAAAGTCCAAAAAATTCAAAAAAATTTACAAAATTAAAAAAAAATTTAAAACGCTACTCCTTTTTTAAAATGCGAGATTTTTGCCTGTATTTTTTTTACAAGAATGAACAAACCATACTCCTCACTTTGTAGTATGGAATTTTTGATGTCTTTATTAGTTCTTGAAAAAAATCTAAGAAAAATCTCGGTATTGCAAGATTTTTTCAAGTTAAACTGCATTAAAATAATTTCTAATTAGTTAATCAAAAATTCCATACTAGGTTACATTTAGGTGAACATTTGGAACAAGTAATAAAAATTTCAAGTAAATAGATACATATTTGAAAAAGCCTTAGCATTTTAACTATCACATAGTACGCAAAAAACCGAAGCTGAGAAAAAGCCATTTAAAGTTTTTGGTTAGGTAAAAGCAGTGTTAAAATGCTCATATAAAATCAAAAATAAAATATCTTCGAGTGTACGTAGGACTTTGAAACTTTGCACAAACGTTCTCCAATATATAAAGTACAATTTGGAGCAAAAACCCCAAAATCGATATTTTGACCGATTTTTAGTGCCGAGTCCCCTTAAATTATGTGTGAAGGACTACCACTGAAGTGGACACTGATAACACTGTGCAACAAATTTGAACTTTTTTTTGTTCTTTAGATGAAACTATGTGATTCTATATAAACAAAGGTGCTTGATTAAAATATCCAAATCAAAATGGTCCATCACGTACCGTTTTTGCTGGAGACCCACTTCTCATATTTATGCAATTTGGTTATAGAAGAATGTAACTCAGGCTTACTCGTTGAAAACACAAACACTAAAATTATTTTTTTGGCGGTTTCATCTTGTGGGCATCGGTTGGTGTGCCCTGATAACAGATTAGCAATATTCAATTCGTATACGTCCATTCTATCGACCGCTGAAACACTTTTTAAACACAGAGATGTCCTGATTAAACCTTTCCCCATGCTCATCATTAATTGCGCCAAGGTTTTGAGAAAAGAAGTCTTTATGTCAGTCCAAAAAGCGTAATTTTAATGAAAT
Source organism: Octonoba sinensis (assembly GCA_038502835.1). NCBI lineage: Eukaryota > Metazoa > Arthropoda > Arachnida > Araneae > Uloboridae > Octonoba > Octonoba sinensis. The sequence goes on from CM076600.1 coordinate 11,923,271, forward strand.
ATAGCAACCTATAATACAAAAGCATTTTATCATGTCACCCAACAACATTCTTGTAGTTTTCAGCTTTCTCATTTCCAAGGAAACGTGAACACACTGATTTAAAAGTCAGACAGGCAGACTTTTTGGCTTCTGACAGTTTGTTTTCATACTCTTCATCATGAAAGTACTTCCTTAAGTTGTGGGCCAATAAAAATCCTTTCTTTTACTTTTGTCTCACTTAAATTTTTAAATTTGTTCCTGAGATGCAAGAAAGCCACTCCTTCTTTGTCCAGACTTTTACAAATATTTCGATAAACCAAGTTTAATGTGCAATTGTGGGAAAAAGGCACATTGTAGATTTACAAGTGGCTTATTTGATATGTTTTTGCCACTCATAATTTTGAAATTTCTTTTGTGTTTGCAGAATATGCCACAGGAATCAATAGGAAAAAAATACTTAGATGGAGGAGCTCTGATAAACAAGCGCCACTCTGCTGAATTGTGCTCATATCCTAATGCTTGAAATTGTACATTCATATCACAGCAGCATACTATTTTTTCTTTCTCCGCAAAATAGTCCACAAAATGCGTTTGTCGTTTTGTAAAAGACTAAAAACTTCGAGAAGTAGATAAAGCTTATGTTGCCAAAAATGTCGCTAAAGTAAACCAAGTTCATTAAAAAGGTCTCTAGAATGGCAACGATCTCCTTGTCAATAAGAAAGATATAGTTTATGATATATTAAGTCTATAAATTACGAAAATATGCAAATTTATCCAGAAAATGCGTAAAAAGCTAAAATGTGAAATTTTGGGAAAATGGTACGTGATAGGCAAAAAATAGTTGCAGGTTCATAATTTTCAGCCAAAAATACATAAGAAACAGACATTTTCATCCAAAGCACATTTTTCGTGTTGCACAGTGTAATCTGTATTTCTGTATACTCAAGTATGTTTGAAGCCTTCCAGTATGTGGCACCGTATTTACCCCGTTATTATGTGTGAAGATGCACTGGCAAGTGGACATTGATATTCTGTAGACAAGTATGCCCAAATCCTTCCAGCATGTGGCACCGTATTTGCCCGTAATTGTGTGTGAAGATGCACTGGCAAGTAGACATTGATATTCTGTAGACAAGTATGCCCAATCCTTCCAGCATGTGGCACCGTATTTGCCCGTAATTGTGTATGAAGTTGCACTGGTAAGTGGGCATTGATATTTTGTTGACCAGTATGCCCAAAACCTTCCAGCATGTGGCACCGTATAAACCCCTAATTGTGTGTGAAGTTGCACTGGTAAGAGGACACTGATACTCTGTAGACATAATAGACAAGTATGCTTAAAGCCTCCCAGCATGTGGTACCGTATTAGCTAAGGCGGATGAGTAGGACATGGAGGTGTATGTAGCAATACAGGTTTAATGGTGATGCATGTTCGAAGATTTTGACCTGACAACTCAAGTGTTTTTTTAAGTTGCAATGGAATAATTGCACGCAGAAAGACTTTTCTAGCCATCGTGTAGGTAAACTTTTTTTTTTTAAAGAACTTTAGTGAAAGGGCTTCTCCACATCTGCAACTGGAATAGGAGCAAGTTAGGAAAATGCTTATGTTGTAGAGCGTTGATATATTTAACAGTAGCATCCAATCTTGCAGTACTTTAAAGCAGTGCAGAAACTTGAATCTTTGACCTTTCACCCCCAAACTGCTTAGACCTTACAACAGTTTGCAGTTAAGCAACAGTTGGCAGGTACATTTCATATCAATCAACTAATCTATACATTTGAGAATATTTTTTTAGCCTTAATTAGAATAAGACTCATAAATTGTAATCTGTTATCAGCGTATATATGAGTATCACGTTCATACCCATGCGTATCCTAAACTAGATTAAACATGAAAAATATATTCCTAACAATTTAAATTCTTATTTTTTGCTTTTGGAATCTTATAATTTAAATAGCTCTTGCTACCAACCAGAAAACCCTTGTATAATATTTTTGTACAGCTAATGAGTAAAGAAAAATTTTACTGTTCTTACTTTTTCCTTTTTTGGATTAAAGTTCACACAAAAGGAATATTTTAAAGAAATCTGTTTCCGTATTCAAGTTTTATTTCCTCACAGCGTTAATGAAAGTACGTGAGAAACATAATTTTGCGAAACGGTTTTGTGGTGCCTTCAAGCAAAATATGAGAAGGAAACGTGCATTGTTTAAAAGAGTCTGTGATATTGTTATCACAGACTCTTTTAGTTTTCGACTAAGTCACAAAAACCCCAACTGTTTATTTTGATGTTTCCAGATGTTTTAAATTCTGATTTATAAGAAGCAATTTTAGAAGTTATACCATAAAAATTATCTATCATGACGCCTCCGTGCCAGCCTGACTTTTGAAGTTAAAAAATACTTTTATGATTAGTGTCTTAGTAGAGCTAATTCAGATAACATTGAGAATAAAATCGAGCTCGTATTTTAAGATAGAATGAAAACATGAAGTTTTCCGTTTCGAGCATTGAAATAGAAAATTGAAGCGTATCTATAAATATGTATTTTAATTTTTAAGCATTAAAATTAAATTTTAAGGTTTTAATGCTTAAGAAATAAATTTGAACGCTCTATACAAACATGAAATTTTCTATTAAACCGCTTGCATAAAGCAGCACAAAATAAAAATTTGGTCAAATCTACAACTATTTTTTCCTAATTCTGCTTATGTTTTCTGGATATTAATGTCCAAAAACATTGCATGAACGAACATATCACAGTTTTGTATCAAAGTACGTTTTTATTTGTAACCACAACAAGCTTTAAACTTGCTTTGATTGCAAAAAACAACATACTTTTGTACTAGTTAATGAGGAGTTCAAAGAAAAACCAGTAACTTTAATTTTATTTTTTTGGAGAAAACACGGTTTGACTATTTGCTCCTGAAGTATCTAACAAGCATACCGTTACCATATTCTACAATATCCTTTCAAATTTCCCTTCCTATTTAGCTAACTATGCCAATTTCTCAAACTAGCGATAACTCTAAAACATTTTATTTAATATGCAAGCTTTATTATTAGTAAATGAACCGTTTATTATATTTTCTGTTTACCTCTTTCTATTACACAGATCAGAAAGCGCTATATAAACTCTTCATTCGGAAACTAAATTTCTCATATATAAGGTTAACTTACTCAACAAAAGTCGAGAGTTCCCCAAATATGCTTCCCCGTATCTCTATTAAAAAGATCTATTCCCAAACCCTTAAAAGTACTGATGAAAATAGTCTCACAAATTTCTTTTGGGATTAAGTTCTAGTTATACTTTAATTCTTCGCTTTCAGCCATTCAATCCCATGAAATGTGTTTTTGTACATAGCAAGAATTGTAATTCCTCGCGAGGGAAGACTTTATATTTCTGAAGAAGCAGAAAGGGAGATAACAAAGTAAGTGGTTTATTTTATTTTTCATTTTTCAACAAATTGAAGCTAAAAACTTCTTATCAATTTCAACTATCATGCCATTATAAAATGTCAGTTTAACTATTTAAAATATAAACTGCTATTTTCAATGTAATTTCTCCCTCACCCCGATTACATTTCTTCCACTTAAGGGGGGAAATACGTGTAAAACGGCGTATGAAGAGCAATTTTCATGATTTTTTTAACGTATGAAGAATAAATATATTTTATTGGGATTCTGAGGTTATTTTATAGATATATTGAAGAACATTTACTGAAAACCTCAAACATTTTTCTCGAAAAATCCCGGAGATATCGGCTGCTGCCCACTGTAAGTCGGCAGTTTGCGCACATCATGGAAATCACAATTTTTAACTGAAATCATTTTTTTAAATCTTTTTTTATAAGTGTCTCTTCAAGTTGAACTAAAATCATCCCAAATAATTGAAAATTTCTATTTTTTTTAGAATGGGAAAATTAAATACGATTCTTAACCGTATTTTTTGTTCTTTTTTTTACAATAAAAAAAGTAAAAATAAAGATATGTTTATGATTCTAGTTCAACTGAAGCGTGTATGTATAAAAAAAGTGTGTGCTAAATTTGATAAGGATTTATCAAAAACTCTGCGAGATAGAGTGTACGCAAATTCGAAAAAAGGAGTTCCCGAGAAAAACGCGTTGGAAAAAAAAAAAAGAGTGGTATTGAAGGTAAATTTAAGGCAGTAATGAATCAATTTTTTTATACTTATAGATACTAATACTTATAGAAATTTCTATCCGAGGTCTCAATTGTTAAAAGAAATAAAAGGACATCTGCTAACGTTCTCTAATACCCTTCAGGTCATTCATGAGGGACTACCTGCTTAACTGCTCCAAAAGGGACGCTCGCTCAAATGCTTATAACTTTTAAACGACTCGGAATCTTCTTTGAAATTTTCAGAGTATATTATTTTATAATTGTAGAATAGATTTATGAAGGGAAAAAAAATTAATTTTTTGAGACCTTTACACGTATCCCCCCCCCCCAAGTCTTTTACTTTCAGGACACATTCCAGCTTTTGATTTTCCAATTATTTTTATTTTTCAGACACACGTTTCGTAGTTAGAATAGCTTTTGTACTGTAAATTCTTGAAATCAGGGTTAGACCTTAAAATCTGTATGGATTTTCTCTATAAAATTCTCTCAGCTGGGTTAATTCCCATACGTTTTTCGTCATGTAACTCAACTCTTTTGCTTCAATTAAGGATACAGTGAAATCTGTGTAAGTTGAACACTTGCCGTGCAGCACTTTAGCGGTCAACTTAGACAGGTGGTCAACTTATAGAGGGTGGAGATTTTTATTTTGTCATTTCTTACACTCTGCGTTCATTCATTTGTAACTAATTAAACTATAACTTCATGTATTAACGTTACTTTGAAATTAGCAATTAGCTATTTTTTTCGCATATATCAAAATATCATTAGATAAATTTAATCTGAATCTCTGAATGACTTACAATGTATTCTATACAACTTTAAAATTAAAGCACTGAGTTAAATAAAGATAGATATGCCATTTTACTTATTTAAGATAGATAAATTTAATCTGAATAACTTACAATGTATCCTATACAACTTTAAAATTAAAGCACTGAGTTAAATAAAGATAGATATGCCATTTTACTTATTTAAGATAGATAACTTTAATCTGAATAACTTACAATGTATCCTATACAACTTTAAAATTAAAGCACTGAGTTAAATAAAGATAGATATGCCATTTTACTTATTTAAGATAGATAAATTTAATCTGAATAACTTACAATGTATCCTATACAACTTTAAAATTAAAGCACTGAGTTAAATAAAGATAGATATGCCATTTTACTTATTTAAGATAGATAAATTTAATCTGAATAACTTACAATGTATCCTATACAACTTTAAAATTAAAGCACTGAGTTAAATAAAGATAGATATGCCATTTTACTTATTTAAGATAGATAACTTTAATCTGAATAACTTACAATGTATCCTATACAACTTTAAAATTAAAGCACTGAGTTAAATAAAGATAGATATGCCATTTTACTTATTTAAGATAGATAAATTTAATCTGAATAACTTACAATGTATCCTATACAACTTTAAAATTAAAGCACTGAGTTAAATAAAGATAGATATGCCATTTTACTTATTTAAGATAGATAAATTTAATCTGAATAACTTACAATGTATCCTATACAACTTTAAAATTAAAGCACTGAGTTAAATAAAGATAGATATGCCATTTTACTAATTTAAGATAGATAAATTTAATCTGAATAACTTACAATGTATCCTATACAACTTTAAAATTAAAGCACTGAGTTAAATAAAGATAGATATGCCATTTTACTTATTTAAGATAGATAAATTTAATCTGAATAACTTACAATGTATCCTATACAACTTTAAAATTAAAGCACTGAGTTAAATAAAGATAGATATGCCATTTTACTTATTTAAGATAGATAAATTTAATCTGAATAACTTACAATGTATCCTATACAACTTTAAAATTAAAGCACTGAGTTAAATAAAGATAGATATGCCATTTTACTAATTTAAGATAGATAAATTTAATCTGAATAACTTACAATGTATCCTATACAACTTTAAAATTAAAGCACTGAGTTAAATAAAGATAGATATGCTATTTTACTTATTTGATTGTAAAGATTCTTTAAAATACATAATTTTTCAAAATGGCTAGATCAATTAGAAGAAGAAAATGAAACTTATTTAAAGAACACAAGAGTGATCATAGTAGTTTCCCCGTATGGTTAAGTAACACAGAAGTTTAGGCAAATTTTATATTGATATTTCATCCATCTAGACAAGTGATTAACATTATGGCATAAAAAAATATCCTGGAAAAGTTATTTTAGTTTTTTTTTTTTTTATCTTTGCAAAAATAGATTAACACATAAATATAGTAATAATTAGGCGGTCGACTTGCAAATTTTTTTTTATAATACTCACACGAAATTTGTCGGACATAAGTGGTCAATATAGACAGGTGGTCCACTTAGGTGGTCAAGTTACGAAGGTTTCCCTACGTTAAATAATATACGGCTAGTTCCGTTCCTGAAAAAAGTGGTCAACTTAGACAGGTGGTCAACTTAGACAGGTGGTCAACTTACAAAGGGGGTCAACTTTACAGGTTTTACTGTTGTTGTTTTGTTGTTGTTGTCGTCGTATCCTCGCACGAGGCGAGGAAGAACGGGTGCGCTGCTCTTGAGTCTAACGGGGCCCTTATAAGCAGGAGTCCGACTTCCGCCCCTTTATATGTGGTCTCTTAATTTTTTGAACCAGCTCCCAGATGAGAGACCGTCACCTGGGGTTGGCACCCCCAGAGGTATCGTTTCACTTGGGGGACATTGGAGCCACGACCTTTTTAACGTGCACCAGCTCCCTTTAGCGTACACAGCCTCACAGGAACCAGCCGCGAGAGGTTGGCACCCTCCCAAACACTGACCTAAGTCGATGTTGCTTCATTTTCGGTGTTCTACGGGAACCGAGCTTCTGCCGACTGGTCCACTACGGGACACACGTTTTACTGTACTAAATATTAAAGTAACTTAACAAATTTTGGTGTGCTCTTCATGCCCTCGGAAAATAGCTGAAGCATTTTAGTTTAATAAGCGTTTTGAAATTATGTAAAAATATGTCGTGACAAACATGTCCAACATTTGCATGTCTGTCACTTGCTCTTACGCAATAACTCAAAAATTTATTCCTAAGGCCGACATTTCTTCACAATTTAAAGTTGGCGGGAAAATGTGTACGCTACCAAACTTTTTAAAGTCGTTTTTCATATATATAGGGTGCTTTTTTAGAGGAGGAGAACTTGAAATGGAAATAAAACACAAAAAATGTCTTTAATATTCATGCAATAGGTTTTATTTGAAAGATAATTTTACGGCATTAATGTCTGAATATCATGTCGGGCACGTGGCCGTCGCGTTTGGCGCGAACATGACGTAACCTGGAAAACTGGGGCAGTTTTCACACACTTTTTTCAGTAAATCTGTTAACTGGTCACCTTGTTCTTACGATTTGACGCCCTTGGATTATTTCCCCTGGGGACAGGTGAAGTCCCTTGCCTACGCTAATAAACCAGGAACATTGCAGCACATGGAAGTCAAGATTCGGCTCAAAGTCAAGATTGCCGACATTCAGCCAGATCTACTGCGAAAAATGTGTGAAAACTGGACCTCCAAGTTACTCCATATACTCGCCAGCCGTGGTGGCCACATGCCCGAAATCATATTCAAACATTAATGCAATAAAATTATCCTTCAAATAAAACAATTTACAGGAATATTAAAGACATTTTTTTTGTGTTTTATTTCCATTTCAAGTTCTTTGCCTCTAAAAAAAAAAAAAAAAAAAAAAACTCCCTATAGTAAAACAAATGAAACCGTGGATACTATCGGCTAAATTAAATTCCTAGTACAGTATGCATCAATAAGAACTCAGGTGCCGCCATTTAGGGGGGAATTGAGCGTCAAAAATTGCGGCAATGGTACCACACTCATTGTGGTGCCGCTAAAAAGGTTGGTACCAATATCTGGGAACGCACTAGGTCTTAATAATAATAATTTTAAAAAACTCAGTACTTATATCATACAACTTCATATGGTATACATTTGTACATACACAATGTGTCAAAGAATTTCTAAGACCAGGTTTATAAAATATAATAAAACTAGTAATTACATTTTTATTCAAAATGAGCTTTTTTGGCTACAATACATTTGTTACAGCTGTTAACAACGATTCGAATGCCTGTTCCGGCTCACCATTTTGGGACTGCCTCCAAAGCTCACGAGGAGGCTGTTTGCACACAGTGTGTCAAAGAATTTTTAAGACTAGGTTTATAAAATGAAATAAAAACAAGTAGTTATTTTTTTTTTGCTCACGAGGAGGCTGTTTGCACACAGTGTGTCAAAGAATTTTTAAGACTAGGTTTATAAAATGAAATAAAAACTAGTAGTTATTTTTTTTTTGCTCACGAGGAGGCTGTTTGCACACAGTGTGTCAAAGAATTTTTAAGACTAGGTTTATAAAATGAAATAAAAACTAGTAGTTATATTTTTTATGTATTTTTATTAAAAACAAGCTCCTTCGGGCTCAATACATTTCCTACAGCGGTTTAACAACGATTCGAATGCCTGTTCCAGTTCACCATTTTGGGACTGCATACAAAGCTCACGAGGAGGCTGTTTGCAAAACAGTGTGTCAAAGAATTTTTAAGACTACAGCTGGAACTAAGCTTACAGTGAAGCTATCTGTGTTATCGAGAGTTCGTGAGAATCCTTATCTATCAGCTGATCCCCTGGCAAAACCTCAGTTCATTTGTTCACTTTTTTTCGCTTTGATGACATTGACACTATACAAACAACTTCGACGCAAGCTTTGGAGGCAGCCCCTCAATGTGAGCTGGAACACGCATTCGAATCGTTGTAAACCGCTGTACCAAATGTATTGAAGACGAAGACGTTTATTTTGAATAAAAATAGTTAAAAAATAAGTAATTACCAGTTTTTTTTTAAATTTTATAAACCAAGTTTTAAAAATTCTTTGACACTATATACCATTGATTGGAATGATCCTATAATTGATTCGGGCCAAAGATCACGGGGAAAAAACATAAACTTTCAATGTTCTGATAGAAAGCAAGATTTATTTGGAGAAGTTGAAAAAGACGAAATGAAACTCTTTATCTTCATCTTTTTTCCTTTGAACTTTTTGGAAGCGATTTCTCTTAAGCTTTCCCTGGAGTTCGCCTTCAGAGATTCACGAAATAAGAATTGACAGTATCTCTGAATCTAAACGCCATTCGAATCTATTCCTTTTTTCAGAGACGAAGCTTGAGACATTCTCTTAGGAAAAAAATATAGCTTTCGTAAAAGATTTATTAAAAGTAATGGTTATTAATGCAAATTTGCTTAAAGCTGAAACTACTATGAAATACGAGAAATATTTCATCATTATGATAACTATTATTAGTATAAAAAATAATTCTATTTTAAGAAGACTTAGTTTTATGTTTCTGCTATGTTTTAATAAATTTGAAAGCAGTCAACATTTTGATGGATGTACAGCACGAAAATTGTGAAATGAAACGTAGGCACTTGTTTCGGGGTTACAAGGGATCTTTTTTATTAAAGGGCTGGCTTTTCCTTCGCTTTGTGATTGACCGGGGGAGAACATGCCACGTGAAGTAAACAATTAAGCTTCAACCAATTAGCATCGTTTGTCTTATTTCGCTTCGCCTTATTCTGCTTTGCCTTGATTTCTTCCCAGGGCTCGAAGTTTTCAAGATGAGATTCTGCTGCGTGTTCACTTGCACCGATCGAGAGGACCGCCATTCGAGTGGAATTCGAAATGCTCGCTTATCAGTAGGAGCAATGCCTTCTAAACAGAGATTGGCTTTTCCTCTTTAACACGTGAGCCAGACCGATTCCCGGCCCTGTGCCACTGAAACGCCCCCAAGCGGTGTGTTTGATTTTACAAGATTTATGTATGTGACAGTGTAACATAACTCAGTTTATCTCTGCGGAATCATCACATCTCTTTTTCTTTCTTTACTGCAAAATACATTTTTTTTTTACATTTCAATATAGTCACACAGCATATAATGAAGAACGAATTTATGTTCCTTTTTAAAATGGAATATTTAATTTCTTTATCATGATAAAATATGAAAATATCTTTCTTTTACGAGTAGCATGATTTGGTTGTTTGTTTAGTTTTCATGTAGATCTTTTTATTCTATTCCAAAATAATGAAAAGCTCCTTAATGAGATTGGAACTTCAAAGTATTAATTAGAGCTTCTTTATAAACGCGCTCGAATATAATTAACTATTCTATCAGCACAGCTGAAAATAATGTCATTAAATCGGAAGCCATAGAACTTCTTGAAACTCCCCAAATCAGGAAGTTAAAAGATAAAAATCTCATTCTATAAGAAACATTTCCAAGAAAAAGAATGTTTTCAAATAAATTATTTAAAGTCTTATTTCATAGAAGTGAATCTTAGTAATTCAATCATGCGTTTTTTTTAATTATATCATTTTGTTTTTTAATAAAATTTAGTTATTTTTGAAGAATACTGATAACATTTTTTTTTATAGTCTGCATTATATTTTGCTTTTAACGAATGATAATTCTTTTCAAAACAGATGAACTTATTTTGTTCGTGACAAAGAAAATTAAAATTGCCTCTCTTTAAAGTGTCTTTCTTTGTGTGTGGGCAAATGAATTGTTTTGAAAAAGACAGAAATTTAATTACGTTATATGAAGTTTTTATGAAACATTCGACACAGAGTAATGAAAAGTTTTAAAGTTAGATACAATTTTAATAACATTGTTTGAGACTTAAAAGTTTTGATCTGTTTGATTATTCAAGCAATTTAGATTTTTTTAAGGTCCAATTTTTCTGTGTGGTTTCTTTGGGAGGAGGGAGTTGAAGGAGCCTTCACTATTACACTTTTATTGCTTAGCTTCGAATTCTTGGAAAAAAATAATCAAAAGGAAAAAGAAAACATAACTTTACAAAATTAGTAAAAAAAGATTAAATAAAAAACTTGTTTTTATGGCATTGCAATAAAATTACATATATTTCAGAATTTTGTACTGTAATTTACAAGTTCTCTACACAATTATCAGTTATGGTTAAAACAATATCCTATGCTTTAAAGGTTTTTTTTTCAGCATCCAAATATCGCTACTGCAAATAAACTAAGCTGCCCTTAATAACAAAATATAACACTTTCATTACACTCTAAGAACATTTTACAAAAGCTAATGATGCTCAAAACTCTTAACTTGTTTTTATTGCATTGCAATAAAATTACTGGAAATATATCTTTAAGCATTTTTTGTATTATAATTCACGTGTTTTTTACACAATTATCAGTTATGGTTAAAACACTATCCCATTTTTTAAAGTTATTATTTTTTTCAGTGTCCAAAATATCGTACTGCAAATAAACTCTATGCGTCTCTAGAGAAATTCGTTTCCCTGAAATGATCTTTTAAAGATGCTATCACTTTTTTTTTTTTTTTGAAGAGCACTAAAGGAAATGTGATCATTTTAACTAGAATTTCGTGGCGCTGTCAGCGAGTTACCATATTACGAAAATTTCGAAAACTCTTTTCGCTTCAGTGCTTGGTTTTATAACTTTTTTTAAAATCAAATGTCTTAAAGCTAATTCATTGATAATTTAGTGTTATAGTCAGATTCTAATGGTGTCAGTTTTTGTTCTCCCGCGAAAAAAAGTTTTATTTTACTTCGAAGTTGGAATTGTAGAGAACAAAAAAGAATGAATGTTTGGCTGTGTGACTAAGTAACCTTTTGTAAAAGATCTCTTTTTAATTTCACCAATATCTATGTGTGCGTGTATGTGTACACACACTCACACATAACAAACACACACACACATATATATATGTATATATATATATATATATATATATATATATAGATTTATAGATAGTGCCGGAAACATTTCATAACTGACATTATATTGTACGCTTGGAACTATCGTACGCTTACGAGTCGTCGAGCTCGAGTCTATCGTACGCTTACGAGTCGTCGAGCTCGAGTCTATCGTACGATTACGAGTCGTCGAGCTCGAGTCTATCGTACGCTTACGAGTCGTAAGCGTACCTAATTAGGAAGAGAAAAAAAGATATCAGAGATTTGATTGATCAATGTAAATTACACAGCTTATGGCATGGAACGTAAAATAATGCAAGCGGAACGTAGCCTATTTTAATATCCTTTCACACTATAGAACTCGGCTATAGAATATACAGGGTGGACCATCTAATGTTTGGAATTTGAACTTAAGTTATTTTGACTTTGAAAGGTTACAAGTAACAGAAATTTAGTTTAGTGTTTGACATTTAGGAAATGGGACGGTTTACGCTTGAACAAAGTTGGGAAATATTGAAAGCTTACTTCCAAAGTGGTGAGTCTTGTACCCAAACTGTAAGAAATTTCCGATGAAGCTCACTCCCATCTCGGAGGCTATGTCAGTAAGCAAAATTGTCGCATTTGGGGTTCAGAGGATTTACACTTGACTATTTAGCAGCCTATGCATCCACAACGAGTAACTGTTTGGTGTAGTTTTTGGTGGCATCATTGGGCTCTTTTTCTTTGAACCTTCCGTTACCCTCAATAGAGAACGCTAAACGAATTTTTGTTTCCAAAACTTGAAGAGGATGACGTGAGTGACATTTGGTTTCAACAGGACGGGGCTCACTTGCCACACAGCCAGCGTAACCATCGATCTTTTGCGCACTGTCTTTGGGGATCGAAGAATCGCCTCGGGGCTGTGATTTGACCCCGTTGGATATTTTTTTTTTTTTTTGTCGGAAACCCTTAAGGATAAATGTTACGCTAACCACCAAGAGACGATTGATGCCTTGAAACACGAAATCGATATTGCCATTCGTGTTGAAACTAGCAATTCTGAACCATATATTGATTTAAAGTTTACTGAGTGTCTTTGTCACTTTAACTTTTTGTCTTAAATAAGCAAAAACAAAGTCAAAATGTTGCCGTAAATAGCGGTTTTCGTTCTTAACTAAATGGAGGTAAACAAATCGATACGTGCTCAGTTCTATTAGAAAGAATGCTTTAAAAAAAATCCCATTTCCAATTTGAGAGCTATGGAATTAATTCACAATGAATCTAAATATTTCTGTGCCAGCAGCGGCTTTAGGATTACCCATACAAAAATTGTTTCATTGCCATTTAAAACAGTAACAAACAAGAAAACATAGACCCTTTGCATCAGCAGCGGAATTTCTCGATATTTTTGTAGTCATCCATCGAAGAAAAAAAAATGTAGAAATACATAAAAGAAACAACGTAAAAGGAATATATTTTACATGCTCTGTTAATTTTACAGATAAAAGATGTGACTCCACAAAGAAGTTAACATTTATGTCGTATGGCGTCGCGAAAAATGTTTCCTCTAGAAACTAACTAATATTGATATTCCATAATTCCTTTTCTTTTTATGCTAATTGAATTTACCCGTTTTGCTTCTGCAATCAATATTCAGTGCGACTTTAAAAGAATAACGATGACACGACGTTTCATTTTTGTGCGAGGAAAGATTTAAAATAAAAGAAAACATGACAACTCCATACTTTCAAGCGCACTGATTTCAATCTGTTTTGAGGTTTTAAATGAAATATTCCATGACATAGTGAGAAATATGTAGCATAATGTATAAAAGCAATGTGTTTTTATTTTTGTGTAGTATAATTTGTCCATTTTTAGATTATAGTGTTCTAACAAGAAGTTCCGTCTAGAACTATACGAGCCTACTTTCCCATACACACCAGCTTCAAATATATAATCTAGCTATCTCTCTCTCTCTCTGTCTTTCTCGTTTAGCTTTTAGTTCTTAGTTGCTTCAAATATACCTTTTTCAACGGTTTATACATATTCATTCAATTATTCATTTATTCAGTCATTCACTCATTTATTCACTCATTCTTTCGCTTATTCATTTAATCATTCATTAATTCAAAAATATTCTTGAAAATCCCGATCAAAAAATTTCATAGGAAAATAGGCTCATTAGTTCTGCATGAACTTTCTATTTGTACATGTTCTACGTCATAAGAGCTTTCCGCTAAAGTTTGCTCCAAACAAATCGGTCCGTTAGATCAGGATTTATATAGGATTGAAATTTCCCCGTAGGCAGTATGTTAATTTTTTTTGAACTGTTCAAAAATGAACAAAAATTGTTCGTATCAATATTTCACGTCAAGAACTTCTTCAGTGAGTTCGTTCATTGGAACTTGGATCTTGTACCCAGAGTTTACATCATTTGCTTCATTTTCGACTATAGGCGCTAATGTTAAAATTTTTTCAACTGTTCAAAATTGAACAAAAAATTGTTCAAATCAAAAAGTAAAATATGGAAATAAGATTTCCTCACCGAGATCTTTCGAATGCAAAAAGAATTTTTCGAATCGGACAATTCGTTCAAAAGTTATTAGGGGGGGGGGGGGGAGACAGACCGACACCCCCCCCCCCCATCTCAAAACCCTACTTTCAATTTTTTTATTTTTCAATCTTTAATTATTTCACTTATTTTTGACTTTTCTTGGTTCCTAACGATATTTTCACGATACATTACGCCTTCTTTCATGCTTTATTATTATTTTTTTCAGTTTTACGGGAAAGTAGGCTAATAAGATTAATTTAATTAAAAAAAAAATAGCATTTGCAGGGTCCACTGGAAAAACGACCTAAGTCACATACTACTTGATGAACTTTGCTTAAAGTTTCATTATAAATTATGTATTATAAATATATGTATTATAAATTTGAATTTGGGTGTTACGGCAAAGTAGGCTCGTATAGTTAAAATTAACATGTATGTTATAAAATGAGTGAATAAAACACAAAGCAAAGTTCATTAAGTAGTATGTGACTTAGGTCGTTTTTCCAGTGGACTCTTTATTTTTTAAAATGAATCTTCTTTTTCAAAATGGGCTTAAATCTCAACACTTTTTTATTGATTCCTTACTCAAACAGAAAAACTTTTATGCATTGAATTTTTGATAAGTCAAATACTTTTTGAGAAAAAATAAAATAAAAACTGAAGTAACGCAGAAAACAACGAAATATTCAAAAAATCCACAAAAATGAATTTTTTATTTAAGGTACTTGTTAAATTATCACAAAAGTAACACATATTGTTGTGTATAGTTTCAGGAAGATGTGGGGGGGGGGGGGACCTCATTTTAGATACACATTTAAAAAAGCCTTTGGTTTTTAACATCTTCAGACCCCAGAACTAAGCACAGACGATTTTGACGCAATTTTTTGGGTTCTCTGATTTAAAAAATGATTACAAAACAAAATAAATAAAAAAATGTTTTTTTCTAATTTTAATTAATAATTTGTTTATATAATATTTAATGCCCAATTTCCATGTTTAAAACGAAGAAAACTATCTGTTGATTAGTTTAAAAAACAATTGGGTGTTTTAGCTTTCAATTTGCTTAAACAGTAGTTAATAAACAGTATTTTAAAATGTACCCAATTGGGTACACTTGGAATGAAGAGCTTAATTCAGACAAAATGACAAAACGAGAGAAAACTGATTCTTCTCGTTTATTTTATTTTCAAAAATAAATATGTGTGGCTTGTATTCGGTAGTTTCGGAATGAAAAAGTTGTCAAATCGCACAGAAAGAAAATCAATGATAAACATATACATATTGCTTCAATGTTTGGGAAATTTTCAGTAAACATTTTTGAAGATTTATTTTACTATTTAATCCAATAAAAAGTTTTTGGTTTTTCGACATTTTTGTTTGCGAACATGCCGCCCGCGTTGAAAGGTACAACTTTCAATACAATTACAGCATAGATCCTATTGTAAATAGCATGCAATATAAGCTCAAATATAGTAATTATAAATCCAATTTCTATCAAAACAGCACTTAAGCATTTAGATACTAAATATTGAAATCGTAAAACGATTACAACTTAGAAAAGAGGTATATGGAATCGACTGAAGAAAAATTAGAAATTGACTGTTTATTGGCAAGATCAAAGTTATAAATACAAATAAAAAATAAATTTAAATTAATTAGAATAAATGTGAAAATTCGGTCCCCTGTTTACAACATTAAGTACACAGTGAGACACTGCTAACACATTAAAGGTGGGAGTAGTACTACGATTTATCTCGACTGTAGCTTAAAGGTAGGAATTGTAGTACTACGATTTATCTGGACTGTAGCTTAAAGGTAGGAATCGAAGTACTACGATTTATCTCGACTGTAGCTTAAAGGTAGGAATCGTAGTACTACGATTTATCTCGACTGTAGCTTAAAGGTGCTAGTCGTAGTACTACGATTTATCTCGACTGCAGCTTAAAGGCGGGAGTCGTAGTAGTACGATTTATGTCGACTGTAGCTTAAAGGCGGGAGTCGTAGTAATACGATTTATCTCGACTGTAGATTAAAGGCGGTAGGCGTAGTAATACGATTTATCTCGACTGTAGCTTAAAGGCGGGAGTCGTATTAGTACGGTTTGCAAACACATTGGCGCAATCCATGCGTCACTTTACATTTGTATTCTTCACTTTCTTTGCATTTGTATTTGTACACTAGATTTTTCTCATAAATATGTACTTTAAAACATTTTTTGTAATTAGTGTTTAGTTCTTTTTTAATATTTCTTGTCGTTTTAAGAGTTTAAATAAACTTTTTAAAGTCTAACTCTTTTTATGATTACATAAAATATCGTCCGCTCTAGGACGAGTAACGAGGCGGGGCGGTCGCCGCGTTACCAAGCATACTTTCGTCAAGATCCCCCGCCTTTAATGTGCTATTATGTCCTGCACAAAAAAAAAAAAAAAAACTGAACACAGACAATGTTTTATTATACCCCAGGTTTTACTGCAGTAAGTTAAGACACCGGATTAATGATTCCCAGGAGATTCTTATGTATTTTCGGGCATTCTTTTTAACGCTTTTAGTGCACTAACCATTGTTTTTGACATACTATAACCTTAATCAAAAACTTCGTAATTTGACCTGCATCCGTAATTGGGCAACATAAGTTACTTATGATAAATTAGCTTGCACCAACTGACCATAAAATCCTTTTATGGAAAGACCATTTGCTTCAGATATTTATAGTGGCATGAAAAATGCATCGCCGACAGCTGAGAACAATTCGGTATACTGGTGGAAGTCGTAACCCGGGGAAGACATTTCCCGAAGAGTCTCATTTGCGTCTCTGAATGTCTATTTCGCAATTTTAGAGTTCTTCGGAAAGGAAACTCAATATGAGGAACTTTTACGTGCAACTATTTATCAGCTATTATGGCTGTTGGAAGGAAATTGGAAAACAAGCATAAAACATTTTTGGAGGTAAATGGCTTTTAACTGTGACCGTGGATGAATAAGGAAATTTTCTTACTTTGGAAGAATTTGAATATGGTCGTAAGGTTCTACGGATTTTGTTTGTTGCGATGAATGTTTTATGTAATGGAAATGAAGCTACGTTCTGTTCATGATAACTATTATACCCCATAATGTTTTGTCTCTAATATGCTCTAAAACAGGGCCCCCAACCTTTTTGTACCTAAGAGCACATACCAGAATATCAGTAGAATGGCGGGCATCATTAGTTTTTTCAAGAAAAATGTATGGTTGGTGGACATAGTTAATAATACACACCACATATAATGCACAAAAAATTTAATTTTAAAAATTACTTTAACATATGAATATTATTAGTATTAATATTTTTGGGTAAAATTAATGATTACCAAATTGCTGGAAGAACATACGAAGTATAAAAAGTATTTATAAAATATATAAAATAGTCAATGTGCTCTTTGGCACTGCATTTCATTGGCCAGCACTTCATAATTGGAAGAATATGATAAAATTCCTGCTCACATGCAATCGTCAAGATGTTCATCTGTAAGTCGTAAGTCAATGTGCTCTTTGGCATTGCATTTCATTGGCCAGCACTTCATAATTGGAAGAATATGATAAAATTCCTGCTCACATGCAATCGTCAAGATGTTCATCTGTAAGTCGTAAGTCAATGTGCTCTTTGGCATTGCATTTCATTGGCCAGCACTTCATAATTAGAAGAATATGATAAATTCCTGCTCACATGCAATCGTCAAGATGTTCATCTGTAAGTTGTAAGTCAATGTGCTCTTTGGCACTGCATTTCATTGGCCAGCACTTCATAATTAGAAGAATATGATAAATTCCTGCTCACATGCAATCGTCAAGGTGCTCATCTGTAAGTCGTAATCTATTATATGTTTTGATTTTATGATATTCATTGCCATTTATCGTTATAGGGTTATTCATAGCTATACGGCCCTTTATTCATATACTCCAGATTCTCAATTAAAATGGAAGAGCGAAGTATTTTATCGTTGGGCACAAGCAGCGGGCGCCCCTAGACCAATGGACTGGTGCCATGGTGCCCGCTAGACCCCTGCTCTAAAATATTAATAATAATACATAAATTTAAAAATTAAACTACAGTGGAACCCCGCCATTCGTCTACCTCGCTATTCGTCCAACCCGATATTCGTCCAACTTGTTCAAGTAAAATTCAGCTCACCATTCGCACTCGCCCCGCAATTCTTACGGCGCCAGGGGCCAGCTGGGTAGCCAGTTTGGCTTTAAAAAATCGAGAAATTACGCTCATTTTGAACTCGTCTGAAAATAATTTGTTTGGCGTTTTGGATTTTTTAAAAGTTTTAATATTTTTTTAAATTTTACTGACAATTTTAACTTTCTAAGAGGGCAACAGGAGGAAGTGGTTGAAAAACTTTCTTCTTCAGAGGAGGAAAGTAGTAAGGAAAGCCTTTCCTTTGCATAAATTAAAGAATTGTGTTACCCCTGCTAGAAAACACAGAGAGTGGTGCGAAAACGGCACACCAACACTGATGTGGTCAACAGCATTAACTTGTTCAACGACAATGTTATTGACCATTTTAGGAAAATTCTGAACAATCGTCAAAGACAGACAACATTGGACAGGTTTCTGGAGAAAGAAATCCAAGATTATTCTAGTGCAAAAAGACAGTAAAAAGAAAGAACAGCCGAAAGGGAGAAAACACCTGAAGTGACGTTACCTGATGATTTTATAGAAAGGGACTTCTATTCCAACCATTTCTCTTCCTCCTCTCCACTAATGCCATCAGCTCACCTCAGTACAAGCAAAGTGCAGTTAAATTTTTATTAATCTATAATTTCATGTACAGTTCTGTACATTTGTTTTTCATAGGTTTAAATAAGCAACCATCTGTGGGGCTGGAACGGATTCATCCAATTTACATTGTATCTTATATGAAAAAATTATTCGCCATTCGCACAAATCGCCTATCGAATTGCCTCCAGGAACGACTTGTGTACGAATAGCGAGGTTCTACTGTACTTTAAATATTTTAATGTGTTGTGTAAAAAAATATAGGCAGTATAACATTTCTTGGTGCATGAAATTTCTTATCTCCGTTACGTATCGAAATTTCATTGTAATAGCTCATTTCTATGAAAATAGGATAAATGAGCATCTAATGTGAAAAAATAATTCGCCATACGTACCACTCGCCATTCGAACTGCCTCCTGGAACGAATTGTGTACAGATAGCGGAGTTCCCCTGTATTCCTGACAGGAGAAACTTTACTCACTTTCGACATTAAAGAGTTTTACTTTATACTGATCCTAGGGACAACGCCACGTAATTTTGCTAATATATATATAGATAGATATAAAGTATTTTATTTCTCGTTTATTTAATATAAGTGGATCCTGAAAATTTCATTTTTCAAATATCCCCTTTCTTCAAAAATAAGAAAAGACGTAATTCATTTCATAATGAATTCCCATCCAGTTTTATCGATATCTTAAAAAGACGTCATTCATTGTTGACAGAATACCTTAGATAATGACATATAATTAACCCAGAAAAGGGATGGGAAGATAGCAACTTTAATAACTTACAGTAACAGATCCATCAAGCTACGTTAATGCGTTCTGAAGTTGAGGGTCAATCGTCTGCGCTGAAACGCCCACATCTAAGATTCCAGTCACGAAGGACTGCTTCTATTGATCTTGTAACAGAATAGAACACTTTACCCAACTTTCATTCCTTTGAGAAGTTGGAAAAGAAATTGCAGATCAGTCGTGTAAGTAAACTGTTTGTGGTTTTCTACCTCTTCCGAATTCAAATATTTACTTCTGGGCCATATTGATAAATAAAATACGAATTTTCATAGTTAAAAAAATATATATTTAGTCCCATAACACAATGCATTATATTCTTATCTGTTGTTGTTTTTTTCTAATGCCAACTTGTTTATTCAAGCGCCCTTTCGCAGAGCGACCAGGAATGACGGCAGTAAAGAGCGCGTTTCGTTTTATAGACGACCACCACAACGGTAGAAGTGCGACTTGCTCATTATGTATTTGGATGACACCAGATGGCTTCGACATAAATGCGCCACCTTCCTTTTTTGACCTAAGCGTAAAGGGAAGGGAAAGTCTCCACCTTCCGGTATCCTCGGAACTGCCTCGAGACTTTAGGGTCCATGGATTTTGCATGCACGTATCACCAAGTGAACAAGGTGGGTCTTAAGCGGGGCGGGTATCGAACACACAATCTTCCGGTGGGAAGTCCGACATCCTCCCCACCAGACTACCACTTTCCAATATTCTTATCCAAACAGCCTTTCTGAAAACAACTCTCCATCAACAATTGACTTAAAAACAACTTATTACTCCCATCAACAATTGACTTAAAAACAACTTATTACTCCCATCAACAATTGACTTAAAAACAACTTACTACCCCCACCAACAACTCACAACTTAATAAACAACTTACTACTCCCATCAGCAACTCACAACGTAATAAACAACTTACTACTCCCATCAACAACTCACAACTTAATAAACAACTTACTACTCCCATCAACAACTCACAACGTAATAAACAACTTACTACTCCCATCAGCAACTCACAACTTAATGAACAACTTACTACTTAAAAACCGCTTACTAATACGTCATCCGATTATGCCTGATGCTAATTTATATTGCATTCAAAAACAAATTCATTGAAACCCGAAGGTATGGAAGTAATAAGGCCCAAATAATGAGGTAAAAAGCAATAAGGCACCAATAACACTGTGCAACACGAAAAATGTCCTTCGGATGAAAATGTCTGTTTCTGATGTATTTTTGGCTGAAAATTACGAATCTGTAATTATATTTTGCCTATCACGTACCATTTTCCCAAAATTCCACATTTCAGCTTTTTGCGTATTTTCTGGATAAATTTGCATACTTTTGTAATTTATAGATTTAATTTATTATAAAGTATATCTTTCTCATTGATAGTGAGATCGTTGACATTCTAGAGACCTTTTTAATGAAGTTAGGTAACTTTAGCGGAATTTTTGGCAACAAAAGCTTTATCTACTTCTCGAAGTTTTGAGTCTTTTACAAGACGACAAAGGCGTTTTGTAGACTATTTTACGGAGCAAGAAAAAATGGTATGCTGTTGCGTTGTGAATGTACTATTTCATGCATTAGTCCATGAGCACAATTCAGCAGAGTGGCTCTTGTTTATCAGTGCTCCTCCATCTAAGTATTTTTTTCCCCCTATTCGTTCATGTAGCATATTCTGCAAACACAAAGGACATTTCAAAATTACAAAACCTACAATTGGAAAAAACATATCAAATGAACCTATGATGATCTACAATGTGCCTTTTTTCCACAAGTGCACATTAAACTTGGTTTATTTAAATATTCGTAAAAGCTCTGGACAGAGATGAAATGCATTTCAAGAACAAATTCAAAAATTTAAGTGAGGCAAAAGTAAAAGAAAGGATTTTTATTGGCCCACAACTTAAGGAAGTCCTTTCATGATGAAGAGTATGAAAAGAAACAGTCAGAAGCTGAAAAATCAGCCTGGCTGCCTTTAAATCAGTGCGCTCACCTTTCCTTTGAAATGGAGAATGCTGAAAACTACAAAAATCTTGCTGGTGACACGATAAAACGCTTTTTTATTATTAGGTTGCTATATTTCATTAAAACTACACTTTTTGGGCTCCCATATGGACTTTATTTCTCAAAACCTTGGTGCAATTAATGATGAGCATGGGGAAAGGTTTCATCAAGACATCTCTGTTTGGAAAGCCTTTCAGCGCTCGATAGAATGGAAGTATACGAATTGAATATTGCTAAACTGTTATCAGGGCAGACCAATAGATGCCTACAAGAAGAATTCGCCAAAAAAAAAATTAGCGTTTGTGTTTTCTATAAGTAAGCCTGAGTTACATTCTTCTATAACCAAACTGTATAAATATGAGAAGTGGGTCTCCAGCAAAAACGCTACGTGATGGACCATTTTGGTTTGGATATTTGTATCAAGCACCTTTTGTTTATATAGAATCACATAGTTTCATCTAAAGCACAAAAAAAAGTTCAAATTTGTTACATAGTGTAATAAGGTAAAAAGTAATAAGTCACCAATAATAAGGTAAAAAGTAATAAGGCAGAAATAATAAGGTTAAAAATAATAAGTTAGAAATAATATGGTAAAAAGTAATAAGGCACAAATAGCACAAAGTATCTGAATGGCTTAAGGGTCATTCATAAATGATGTCACGCTTCAAGGGGGGGGGGGGTTCAAGAAAGTGTTACAGTTTGTGACAAGGTGAGGTGGTAACAAGAAGTGTGGCATCGTACATTCTGATTTATGCTAATATAATATAGCGTGACATGTGACAAAGGGGGGGAGGGGTAGGTTGAAGTGTGACACTTTATGACAAAAGGGGGGGGGGGCGTCAAATATATTGAAAATTAGTATATCATTTATGAAGGGTCCCTTATTGCTATTTGTGCATTATTACTTTTTGATGCATTTTGTAGTGTTTGACATGAAAGCAAAGAAGGAAACATTTAGAAACAAATTACATGCTGTGTTTTGAACACAAGAGCACACATGTGCACAAGATACGGTGTGTGAGAAATAAATTCCAATTCTGTCATTTAGAAAATGCTAAACTTAAATATTTGATTTTTTTCAATTAACCTTCTCAGCATTTATTTGAATTTTATTTGACACGCATGATGGGTTTGCACCGGATATCCGGTTCTGATGTTTGAAACCTATAAATTCTATGTATATTTTCAATCTTGGTTCAAATAAAGAAAAACAAATAAAAAACTTTAATGCGGAAAAATAAATTTAAAATTAGCCAGAATTGTTTGTGGCTAGTCATTGAAAATACTTTTAGCCAGAAGCATCTGAAACTAGCCATAATGGCTAATTTTAGCTACATCTGGCAACCCTGGCTCTGATTGTTTCAACCTTTGTTATATTGTATAGAAAAAAAACGGACAAACTGAACAAGATACTCTACGATGAAAATAATTATGGGCAGAAATTGAATAGATACGCTTAGATTCTGTATCCTTAGACAATTTTTAACATTAGAACTGACATATTTTTGAAGCACCGTTCATGATTCAAAAAAGCTTGACACTTTAATAAGACAGTAGCATTAAAAACTCATGATGCCATTTGTATCTTTCTACCAGTTTTTTCCCGTTCCAATTACTGTAATCTCTACTAATAATAAAGCAGAAAGTATGTGTGTGTGTGTGTGTGTGTGTCTGTCTGTCTGTCTGTGTCCGGCGTAGGGATTTTCATGAAATTTGGCACGAAATTAGTTTGGAACATGGGGGTGTGCACCTCGGAGAGTTTTTTCTGAAATTCGAATTTGTTCTTTTTTTATTTCAATTTATAGCCGAAAGTTTCATAAAATAGTCGTTTTCTATGGGAAGGAATTATCGCATTCTTTCGAGCTTGATACCGTTGAAAAGCGCGTAAAAAACTGCCCCAGAAAGAGTTTGGTTCTCCGTTCTAGTATAAATGTAAACCACTAGTATAAATGTAAAATAAGTAAATGTGCTAGGAGGTATTTTGCAAAGTGAAAAAACTTAAACACTAATTTTCCTGTACTCACTGGTGTGAGTGGATGCTGATAAATGATGCAAAATTAGAAGAATTCACGACTAAAAAACTTTCAATTTCAGTCGTGCGGAACAACGGAGCACTGTACTCATTCTTGGATGTATAAAACAAGATTTGTCCCCCATAGGTGTCGCTACGCAATAATGTCGCTACGTATAAAATCCGGAAAATTACAAAGAAAAAAAAATATTTGGGACAGTTTTAAAAAAAAAAATATTCTGAGACTAAAATGTTGCACGTTTTGTGAGAATGACCCATTTATTCCAATTAGATTTTTGGTGTGCTCCGAATTAATGAAAAAATGTCATTCTACTTCGGGTTTCAAGAAGCCTTTTTCCTCACAAAGATGCTTACAATAATAAGATATTACATATTTTGCCAATAAAGTTATTCCTATCAAAAATTTTAAACTGAAGAAGGACAGAGGCGTAGCTAGGGTTTTCAGCGCCCGGGGACAACTGAAGATTTTGCGCCCCCTTTGCCTCTGGCGGCCTAGGGGCGCCCCTAAAGGGAAACAGCTCATTGGCCTAAAAAAACTTTTATGCTTCCTAAATGATAAATAGCTCTAAAAAGCAACCCTTTTGGCTTTTTTTTATTAGCGACCATTCACTTCTAAGGGAAATATGGGACACTTTGGCTTCGCAAAATTATTTGTCTGATTTCCCACGCACTCCTGCGCTACATTGGTCATTCCCTATATGATATGCGGTGCTCCCACTTTTTTGTCGAACATATTCCCACCTCTTCAGTTCATTTGGCGCCCCTTGACGCTGCACCCGGGGACAGCTGTCCCTCCTTGCCCCACCTAGCTACGCCTCTGAAGAAGGGGTTGATTTACATTGGAAACGCTTTCTTTTAAATATGTATATTTTTGAAGGATTTTTGGCAATAACTGAATTTTACATTTCCTGCTGCAGAAATGAAATGCATTTTCTGGGAGCTCTCTTCAAGCTAAATGTTGAAACCCATCCTCTCTTAAAGATATTATATTTACACGTTTTCAGGAAACTAAAAATCAAATGCTGCTTATGAGGAGGTTTTTACATAGTTTTGTTTTCTTGAGTGAAAAAAGAAAAGAAAAAACTCTTTATTTCATAAGCAATAAAACTAAGCTTTTACATTTGTAAGCAATTATTGTTAGAAACCACGATTTCCGAATTATATTGCATACGCGTGTTTTAAGTTTTAAGTTACAAGAAAAGTCTTTTTCAATGAGAAAAAGTTTTCACCTTCGGTATGCTTATTGCTTAATCAGCATTCACAGAGTCATAAAAAAAATGTGCTGCTTAACTCGTAATCGTTAATGTATATATGTTATGTGATTGATATTTAGTATAATGCGATTAATAAAAATAGAAATATCCGTTGTTTTTACTTTAGAGGTGAAAAAAGCTCAAATAATGCTTTATTAATGATTTGAGATGACATGTATGAACAGAGGTAAATATATTTTTTCTATCAATATTTAACAAACCGTAACCGTTTTTGACTCAGAAATTCCATCTTAGTTAAAATCGTTCCTTATGGCAAATATGTAACAATAAAGGATTGGATTACAATATGCGGAGTAACCAAAGGGTTTGTAGGGTTAAAATACCCATAAACCTAAAATCTCTCCGTTCTGAGCATCTTTTCCAATCCTAGTACGGTAATTTTTATATATGTATTATGTATTTGTCTTAGAATTTCACACAGAAGTAATAACATACAGACTTCATACCATGGAAAGGATGATCCTTCAACGTCTACCGCTTACAATGACTGAAATGTACCTCCTTATTTCGAAAAGACTTTGTTTTAAATAGGAATATATTTTGAACAGAAGAAAAATTATCATTAAGTTTTTGTACTTGTGCATCAATGAGGGTATGGCCTACTTTTCAGAGCGCGATTTTTTGTATAAGGTTCGTCTTTTCATTTGTGATTTTAGCCGAAGTAAAAGCTTTGTTTTGCGATTGTACAAATACGAACACTTATTCCAAATACCTTTAATGTATTTATCTATCTTGCATTAAAAAAGAAGGCGAGAGAAAGAGTGAAATGGCTGAAACTTGAGCTAATTAAAAACTTTAATGACCTATTTTTTTTTTCTCGAAAATGAGTTCATTTTTAAATAAAAACATATTTAAAATCACCATTAGAAGAAGTAGTGAAATACTCTACAAGAGAAAAAGTAATTTCTTGAGATTTTTTCAGACAAGAAAAGTGAACAAATATTCATTACAATATGCCCGAACGAATAAATATCTTAGCAATTCGGCACTTAAATTGAAATGTAACGAATTTAGATTAAAATTTCAATCTTTTTTTTAAGAAGTGTTTGAAAGCTGAAAAAATAATGTTAAGTGCTTTTTCATTATATGTTTTGTTGTCGCGTAAAAGCTATTTTTTTTGCAAGGAAAATTGAAATAACGTTTTGATGTATCTCCTGAAGAAAGAAAATAAATCTCATATTACTTATCAGTACTCATACTAATTATTCTCGGACTACTTATCAGTACTCATACTACTTATTCTCGGACTACTTATCAGTACTCATACTACTTATTCTCGGACTACTTAACAGTACTCATACTACTTATTCTCGGACTACTTATCAGTACTCATACTACTTATTCTCGGACTACTTGTCAGTACTCATACTACTTATTCTCGGACTACTTATCAGTACTCATACTACTTATTCTCGGACTACTTGTCAGTACTCATACTACTTATTCTCGGACTACTTATCAGTTTCGTATTATTAGTTCTCTTTTTTTCTTTTAAGACATAGAACTTTTTGACTAATTATACAATTCGTGTAATGGTTTACAAACATTAAAAGTGAGATAAAATATTTAATTAAGTCAATTTGTAATAATATTCCATTTTATTGTAAAGTGTTGGTTAGATGGGAGTATTGCAGATGATTACAATGCATGTGCAATAAAACCTGTAAAGTTGACCATCTCTGTAAGTTGACCACTTTTGTCAGGAACGGAATTATCCATTCACCCTCTATCTCACCCTTTATAAGTTGACCACCTGTCTAAGTTGACCGCTAAAGTGCTGCACCGCAAGTGGTCAACTTACACAGGTTTTACTGTACAAAAGATGAGTTTTGGATTTTAATTCATCTTGATGTAAATAAAGATTATTCCGACATTCCGTGTTGGACTATTAAGTGACGGATAATATAGGTTTAGTTTCATGCTGAATTAACCTTAAACAACCAATATATAAGTTATATTAGGTTGGATGTACTTTGTAACAACCTGCAACCAATCATATTGGTACGCAGAGGCAGGTCGCATGCTTGACCGACTAGAAACTAGAATTGTACTAGGTAACCAGAAAGTGCCAGCACATCTGCAGTAATATCATGGTAACCTTAACAGAGGGTGACTGCAGATTTTCAAAAGTGAAATTTCGTGAACTTTTTGGGACTTTTTTGCTACTTTTCAGTGATGCTTAGGATATTTATTTTGGGGGATATTGGATATCCGGTATTCTTTGTTTGATGGACCCGTACTGGATATTCGGATCTGATATTTGAAATCTAAAAATTCTATACGTATTTTTAACTATAATACAGCTTCTAAATACGTAGTAAATTTGTAATTTATATGTATTTTCAAAAACGCGCTTAGTTTGTTAAATTTAAAAAATCAATTTTACATGCCGGATAACTGTATACCTTATGTCGTGGCTGAATTGGATTCCAGATATTTAAAAATCTGTCGGATATCGGATATTCGATGCTTTCTGGTGAGACCGGTCCCGTTAGATGGAAAAGCTTTGCTGACGTATTAGTAATTTAAAAGAACTGGCATATAACATCAGCTCGGAAGTATGCGAAACGGAAAAAAAGAACAAAATACGTCACCTTTCTTATACCAGCAGTTTCTCCCTTGAACATGAATGGATTATGATTGGCACGCATTCAAGCATAGGTCTTCGTTTACCAGTAGGACTGTAACTGCTTATATTATTGGCAGAAAACATGTTCCTAGTAAACTGACGTTACATGCTTTACATCTCCACGAATTAATAAGGCATTCAGTTTCATCCCCTAGGTTCCTTGCACCTGGGAACCGTTCACAAATGATGTCACACTTTTCCTCATATATTTGACCCCCTCCCCCCTTTGTCACAAAATGTCACACTTCAACGTACCTCCCTCGCCTTTTTGTCCATGTCTCGCTCTGTTGCATAAGAATGATGTCACACTTTTTGTTACCCCCTCCCCTCCCCAAGTCACAATTTCACGAGCCCCTTCCCCCCTCGAAGCGTGACATCATTTATGAATGATCCCCCCTCGAAGCGTGACATCATTTATGAATGATCCCCCCCTCGAAGCGTGACATCATTTATGAATGATCCCCTATCCTCCTATCCTGTTCAGAGCACAAGACGCCTCTTTTATTATATGGCTATTATTCTTCAGTTGTTTAAAGTAATCCTTCTTGAGTATAATTCGAAGACCGATCACCGATAAGGAACCTTTCGTGACTGGAACCTAAAGCGGTATTATTATCATCGCCGATGATTAAACCACAACTTCAGAAGACATTAGCATTATCATGATGGATCTCCTGTGAAGGATATTAAGTCTCTGTATACCCAAGCTTCTAACGCTCGGGATACTTAGTCAAATATTCCAAGAAGATCCTAGTAATGTCGATAGCACTGCAATTATAAAGAGATTTAGAGTGGGAACGTATGAGTAGTACGAACGAGTTTATATACTGCTTTGCTGTGAGATAAAGTAATGTTAGGTAGTTATGATGATTAAACTTGGTAAGGATAGAGTTATATAATGCTAATGAATTTCCCGTCAAAAGCACAGAAAAATATATCATGTTAGAAATTTAGACTGAGAAAAAAATTCGAACGAGTTTATATACCGCTTTGCTGTGGGATAAAGTAAGTTTAGGTTGTATAATGATTATACTTAGTGAGGGAAGAGCTATATAATGCACAAGTATGTTCCGTTAAAATCACAGAGAAATATACTATGTAAGAGATTTAGACCGAGAAAATAGTACGAACGAGTTTATGTACTGCTTTTCTGTAGGATAAAGTAAGTTTAGGTTGTATAATTATTATACTTAGTAAGGAAAGAGGTATAAAATACACAAGTATTTCCCATTAAAAGCACAGAGAAATATACCACGTAAGGGATTTAGATTAAGAAAATAGTACTAACGACTTTATAGACTTCTTTGCTGTGGGATAAAGAAGATTTAGGCTGTATAATGAGTATACTTGGTAAGGAAATAGCTATATAATGCTTATTCAACTCCCGTTAAAAGCACAGAGAAATATACCAAGTAAGGAATTTAGATCGAGAAAATAGTACGAACGAGTTTATATACTGCTTTGCTGTGGGATAAAGTAAATTTAGGTTGTGTAATTATTATACTTGGTAAGGAAAGAGTGCACAAGTATTTCCCGTGAAAACCAGATAAAAAAGTTAGAATCACCTACCTTGTACGAGTAACTAACTACAAATAGGCTTCAAATTCAATAAAGTTAAAATAAATTGATAATTTTTTATGAAATCCCTTTAATTGCGCACAAGACAAAAGATGTAAAATGAAAAGTGCGGAAGACAGACGGGCATTGAATTTTCGTCATACAATAGAGAGGAAAAAAACTTTTTGAAAACAAAAGCACAGATAAATACCATACCATGTGCCAGTAATTAACTATAAACCGACTTCAAATTCAATGAAATTAAAATTGATAACTTTCTTATGAAAGCTCCTCAATTTCGCGCAAGTCAAAAGAGGTAAAATCACAAATGCGGACAACACAAGGGCATTGAATTTTCGTCGTACACTAGAGGGAAAAAAAGCCTTTTTGAAAAAAAAATTACAGATAAATATCCTACCATGTACGAGTAACTAACTACAAATAGGCTTCAAATTCAATGAAATTAAAATTGATATTCTTTTTTGGGAAATCCCTTTAATTGCGCCCAAGACAAATGAAAAATGGGCAAGACACACGGGTATTGAGTTTTCGTCATACAATAGAGGGAAAAAAATTCCTTAAAAACAAACGTTGATGTATGTTTTCGCTAGTGAATATAATTGCTATAAAACATTTTTTCAAATAATATTTCGTACATGGCTGTATGTTTAAAACAAAAATAGCGTCATATTGTTTTAAAAAAGACATGACCGTGTATGTATTACGATTTTGACATTTTTTTTAAAGAAAAATAGTAAAGAACAAGTTATACTGTTTCATCATTTATAAATATTTTATCGGATTTATTATAAAAGTTATTAATAAAGCCAATAAAGAAAAATAAATGAACAAAAAAAGTTATATTAATCAAGCGTTTTCATGCTGTTTCCAACTGAATTTAAGAACTTATGATCAAATGTCAAAACGTTTTTACAAATTCCAATACCAAAATATTTTTTCACTACCCTTTTCTCTCCAGCCACTCAAACACCAAAAAGCTTCCGACGATAATCAATAGCACAACATCGGAAGGCTGCTAAAGTAATCAATCTTTGTTGCAGATGGCATTGACATAACATCTTGTATTATTATCTCTAAAATGCTCGCTCGCTTGATAAATGAGTCGAATATGTCATGCAGACTTAAGGAATCATGCAAGACATGCCAAGTCTCGGAATCTCTATCCATTAAGAAAGAAATAAAAATTGTTTTGTGGATAGCTATGAAAATAACTCCATTCCATACATTTTTAAGAAAATATTTTGCTTTTTTATATATTTCTGGGATTTTATCAAGTAATATTCATACTAAATGACGTGCTTGCTTTATTTTTGAATTAGTAGAACTCGTTAAATATTTATAAGTAGCTTAAAAGCTTATTTAATTATTGTAAATTAGTATATAATCACAATCCGTCTAGATTGTGAGCCAGCGGAATACATTAGAACTTCTCTATGCTACGTCAGAGATTACTTTTTCTGGTAAATGTAGGAATAAATAAGTGTTTATTTTTTAATTAAAACGTCAAAACTCGCAACATGAAAAATACAAGCTATTTACTTTACATAATACTACAATAAGTTCCGTCTAGAAATATACGAGCCAACGTTCCCATATACAGCAATATTTAATTGATAATCTAGCTTTTTCTGTCTCTCTTCCTCATTTAGCTTTAGTTCTTATCGGAGGCAATTCAAGCAACGTCATTGGTCACGTGGCAGAGATGAAAGCAATGTAAACAAAGGAAGCCGTAGCATCGTTTTACTTCGAGTTCGACAAATCTAATTAAAAAATAGGCCTAAATAAAGTTCTACATTACATAAAATTAACACTAAATAAAACACTGTAACTATTCTAATAATTAATAAATTTCTTGAATAATGATTAAATTAAATGTAAATACTGGGTTGTAATAAGAAAAAGCTGTGCAAATAGTCTTATTAATTTAAAGATAACGAATTTTGCCCAGTGAACTCCATGTAGAACTCGATTGAAAATCTTAGTAAACAAAGAGCGGATATCATGTGACAACGGTGATCGTTCATGAGTCCCTGTAGCGGTGAATTGCCTTCATTACCTTAAATACACCTCTTTCAACGGTTTATGCATATTCATTTATTCATTCATAAATATCCTAAAAAAATCCAAATTTTGTGGGAAAATATACTCGTTTTGTTCTGGGCGGACTGCGTATCTGTGCATGTTCTACGTCATAACATCTTTTCAGTTTGTTCCAAGCAAATCCGTCTGTTAGGTAGAGGTTTATGCAGGATTGAAAATTCCCCGTAGGCACTAAAGTTATTTTTTTGTTTTTGAACTAACAAAAATTGTTCAAATCAAAAATATTTCGAGCCAAGAGCTTCTTCCAGTACTTTGGTTCCTTTGCCCAGAGTTTACATAATTTGCTTCATTTTTGCTCATAGACGCTAATGCTAAGAATTTTTAGAACTGTTCAAAATTGAACAAAAAATTGTTCAAATCAAAAAGTCAAATATGGAAATGAGATATCCTCGCTAAGATCATTCAAATGCAAAAAAAAACTTCCGAATCGGGCAATTCCTTTAAAAGTTAGAAGGGGGGAGAGGACAGACAGACTGATAAACATTTTCTTCATCTCAAAACATTACTTTTATTATTTTCTATTTTTTAACAATTATTTATCTAAACTTATTTTTATCTTTTTTTAATTTTAACGATATTTTCGGGATACACCTTTTTTTTAACTTTTACGGGAAATTGGGTTAAAAAGGAAAAAAAGAAGTCATAATTAATACATTTAATACAATGCATACAATACATGATCTTAGTTTAAAAAATACAAATATATTTTTTATACTATATTCAACTTAATTCATTTATTGAACATATTTAAATAGACTACTATTTTTTGTCTTCTCCTTTTATAATCTTTCTTACAACAATCATACTAGAGACCTTTACAGAGATCTTCCTTACAACCAATCATACTTTGAGTAGGAACTATGAGTAAAGGCATAAAGGTACTCCTGAAAAGCTCACGGCTCCTTCCGAAATAAAACCGTTTTTCCATTTGCAATAAAATCGGGAAGGAATGGGAAAAATACATGAATAGCTTGCGGTTCTTTTATTCAAGTAAAATAATTCTGAAAGTCTTTATCTTCATTTACCAATAATAAGGGTTTATTAAAGATATTTACAAAATTTTCTGTGGCAAATTTGTAATAAAAAATTTCACACTACAGTGGCTAACAGCATCTTAATCTTAAACATTTTGGGGTTCATTTACGTTCGATCATTATTATAACAACACTTCACTATAATTATTCCAAAATGACAATCATTGGTATAATAAGAACTCGTAATAGTAAGGATTCTTGACACATATAAACTACACTTTAGGAATAGCAATATTGCATTCATAAGGTATTTACTTTATAATATTGTGGATGCTTAAAACTGTAATAGAATATTCATAAATTTTGACAACTGTTCATACAGGTATAAGAGAGTAAAGAAATACGTTGTATTATTCATTGCTAAAACCGTGAAACTAATGCTTTTTCAGGTGAAGCGGCATTCACATAAGCCAAATGGAAGCTTAACGATGTAAGCTTCCATTTGAGTAAAACAGGAACACTAAAACGTAAAAATCAAAAGTGAAATGAATAAAAAATGTTATAAAATAAATTTTAATTTCTGTTATAAGTAAGTCCTTTTGTTCTGTGTACGATTTTCAACTGTGTCACGAATACTCAACAGATCTTTACCGCTCTTTAAATTATACTT
Source organism: Octonoba sinensis (assembly GCA_038502835.1). NCBI lineage: Eukaryota > Metazoa > Arthropoda > Arachnida > Araneae > Uloboridae > Octonoba > Octonoba sinensis. The sequence goes on from CM076600.1 coordinate 11,956,521, forward strand.
CGTTCATGATCTAAAGTTCTCTTAGACTTTCCGCATCAAACAAAATTATAGTATTCTGAATTTATTTTTGATCCGCAATTTTAAAAGCGATATTACAGTATGGCATCACAATGGTGTTAAAACGAAATTGAGACTTATTACCAAATCCTACTCCATAGAATAAGTGTTGCAGGTAATGTATGAAATCCAGCGTTCTATACAATATAAGCGTTCTCTAGAATGCCTGGACCGGCATTCCATACAATGCCTGAACTGGCATTCCATACAATGCCTGAACTGGCATTCCATACAATGCCTGGACTGGCATTCCATACAATGCCTTGACTGTCATTCCATACAATGCCTTGACTGTCATTCCATACAATGCATGTACTGGCATTCTATACAATGCCTAAATTGGCATTCTATACAATGCTTAGGCATCTCATAAAATGGCGGTGCCTTGTACTAAGCATTTTATAGAATGCCTGAACTCGCATTATATACAATGCTTAGGCATTTTATGAAATGGCGGCGCCTCATACTAGGCATTTTATATATTGCCTGAACTAGCATTCTATACAATACTTAAGCATCTTACAAAATGGAGGCACCTCGTACCTGGCATTTTATAGAATGCCACCGTTTCATACATTGCCGGTAACGCATGCAATCCGTTGCTTGGATGTACGATCTCTTTATGTCGTAACAAACATTGGCATAAAAAAGTCCAGAGTTTGAATTCTAGATTATATGTTGCATAAACTAGTTTTAGACTTCATATAACTTTAGAATAGAGCTATAAATTTTATACTGTTAAAAATTGTCCGTGTTGAAATATCCTTTTTTAAAAAAAAGGTTTATTTCGGCAAAGTAATATACCTTTAAACTGAAAATCGTAAAGTGCATAAAATGAATGGAATTTCATTTTATTTCGCAAGGAGGACCATAAACGACCTTTTATGAAGACAATTAATGGTCCATTCTTGACAAAAAGACGATGAGGTAGGGAAGCCATTTTGATCATAGAAATGGCGCGAATGACGGTACTTAAGTTAGGAATGAAAGTTCAAAATTTGCTAAAGGCAGTGTCTCATTTTAATGCGTATGCATTAATGTTTTTGTTTTATCTTTCCTACCTGTAAAAAGGATAAAAATTAAAAAAAAATTAAATAAGAGAGTGTGAAAAAAAATGAAATTTTATGATATATTTAAATATTTTTCTTCTTTAGATAACATCTTGAAAATGTCAACTGTCATCGAAATATTATACAGAGGTTAACGTTATCCAAACTGTAGGTCGTGAACACTAGAGGTTCGCTGCAATCTATTAATCGATTTGCTTTTATAATTAAGAGACTGGTCTGTACTCGGTATTGTTTTCTAAAAGTGTTTTATAAAATGAAAAATCGTGCAATATTGCAAAGTTCAAAAAAAAAAAAAAAAAAAAAACTTGGTCTGCTTATAAAATAATAATAATTTCGGAAGAAAAGAAAAATAAACTAGTATAAGGTTTCTAATATTTTTATGGTAAATATTTGATAATAACCTATTTTTCTTTGTAAAGGTAAGAAAATTTCCTTCATTAACAGTATGTGACATAAAATAGAATAATTTTAATAATAATAAAATAAGTTCTCCAAATAAGTGAACTGATAATACAAAAAACCTTTCTCTGTAATGCTTTTCCCGCAGTGGTCAAGTATCAAGTTAAAACCCCCTGAATGAAGTGATCAATGAGAATAAAGGAAGCATAAGAAAGGAACCAATAAGAAAACACCTAAAGCGAAGCTACCAAATGGGAAAAGAATCAAACAAAGGAAATACAACTCACACAAAAAGAAACAGAACATTAAAACAAGAAGGATCAAAGGAAGAAGAACAACACGAAAATAATTAAAACCAAGACACAAAAGCAACCAATTACAAATAATTAAAATATAAGGAAATAGGTACATAAAAACAGAGAAAACAAAAAAAATAAAATCCTAAACCATGTATGTATCTTTCAAAATTGATTCCTTGTAACCTCGAGACACGTGTCTGCAATTTTTGAAAATTGTGTGCTTAATTTTACGTTGATTTTTAGTTTTTACTTCGGAGCGCAAAGGTTTACACGTTATTTAACACGTTGACTGCTACGCGTATTTGCAGTGAAATCTCCTTCAGGCCACGTATAGAATGTTTTAAAGTTTTGCATTCTACATAATTTCCTCAATAAACCATTTTCGTATTACTTTTATAACAATAGTTTATAGCAGCATTTCTTAAACTATGGGTGGCGATCGAACATTGAGTGGGCAATCGCCACTGTAACAATGAATTTAAAAAAATAGGAAGTCATAAGTTTGACATTTTATTCATCTATCTTTAATTCCTAACAATTAAAATAAACCTACGTTACGGAAAATATTGCGAAAAAATAATAATTTGAAAAAAAAAGCAAAACTTCAGTATACAAGATAAGCTCTCGGAGTGTGTGGCGCTGGCCCTGTCTTCCGACGCTACTAGGGAATCTGAGCATTATTACCAATATTTATGCTCTATTTTCACTAAGACAGCTAAGAGGGGGGTCCCAAGATTGGTAATTTTTGTTAGATGGGTCGGAGCCCATTCAACTTTGGGAACCACTGGTTTATACGAATGAATATTCTATTATAAATTTAAGCTACATCTATAAATATAGTGAAAAATTAATTAATATTCAATAGTTTTGTTGCTTCCTCTGCGAACTATCTTTTCAAACACATACGAATGTTCTGCGTAAGTAGTCAAATAAGCGTCATCCCAATACGGGTGATGCGGTCGACGTGCTAAGGGTAAAGCGTTCCCAAGACGTTCTAAAACAGTAGGGAAATAGAAAAAACAGTCCTGAAATGTCACGTGAAAATTACGAAAAGTAATTAAAAATGTAAAAACGAAATGCTAAGAATTATATTTTCTATCATGAAAAAGTTTTGTGCATCAACATTTAAGTGGACAGGTGGCGTAGTGGTAAGCGCAGATCGCAGGTTCAAACCTGGCCCAAGCACGTGGATTTTCAAGTTGCAGAAAATCGTCTGCGTCCATGTCGTATGATTATGCGGCATGTTAAAGATCCCTTGAGTATCCGTTTGGATACTCTCGGCTAAATTAAATTCCTAGTGCAGATTGCGTCAATGAGAGCTCATGTGCCTCATCTAGGGGAAGCGTCAAAAAAATTGCGGCAATGGTACCACACTCATTGTGGTGCCGCTGAAAGTGTTGGTACCAATCTTTGGGGACGCACCAGGTCGGCAATGGTTGATGAATACTGCAGCCCCATTAGAAAGAAAAAAAACATCAACATTTAATGGCAAGGTCCCCCGGATACGGCCTTTCTACTAACATGATAAGTGCGAGATTTTACTAATTGCAAGCACAAAGAGAATAGTATCTACTTGCACTATTTATGAAATATATTTTACGAATACAGTCCTACCAGCAAACAAAGAATCTTCCAAACAAAGGGCCAAGAAGAAGCCATTCATGTACAAGAGAGAAAAATTGCTGGTATGGGGTCATTCATAAATGATGTCACGCTTCGAGGGGGGAGGGGTTTCAAGAAAGTGTGACAGTTTGACAAGGGGAGGGGTAACAAGAAGTGTGACATCGTACATATTGATTTCTATAAAAACACCTAAAATCAGCAAATTAAACCTGCATGCTGTTGTAATATAGTGCGACATGTGATAAAGGGGGAAGGGGGTATGTTGAAGAGTGACACTTAGTGACAAGGGGAGGGGAGGGGGTAACAAAAAGTGTGACATCGTACATTTTAATTTCTTTAAAAACACCTAAAATCTGCAAATTAAACTAATTTTATGCTAGTGTAATATAGTGTGTCATGTGATAAAGGGGGAAGGGGGTATGTTGAAGAGTGACACTTAGTGACAAGGGGAGGGGAGGGGGTAACAAAAAGTGTGACATCGTACATTTTAATTTCTTTAAAAACACCTAAAATCTGCAAATTAAACTAATTTTATGCTAGTGTAATATAGTGTGTCATGTGATAAAGGGGGAAGGGGGTATGTTGAAGATTGACACTTAGTGACAAATGGGCGGAGGGGGTCAGAAAAGTGTGGCATTATTTATGAACGGTCCCTGTAAAGAATGTGTCGTATTCAGTTCTTGCTTTATTTCATTAGGGGAATACTTGATTTTTTCCAAGCTGATATTATATGCCAGTTTATAAATTTGGTTGCTTTTTTCAAAGAACAAAGCAAACATTCTGACTCGCGTGCTAATAAACGCACCTGCATAACCAAGCTTCCCTTAAAACTCGAATTCTTTTCTGACATGTGCAGAAGCGACCAAGTGTCAAAACTCCGTGGTGGAACTTCATATACTTCCTAATGTATTTGTATGCTTATCACATCACTAAGCGAGTTATACAGTGATCCCTCGTTTTTCGCGGTTAATGGGGACCAAAACCATCCGCGAAAACCGAAAAACCGCGAAGTGGAATTTGCCCCTACGAATTTTCGTGTATGCGGGTACACGAACGTTTTAAATATGTAAACAGCATTTATACTTGAAGTGCCGAGGGAACACTGTATTGGCAAAATTTATGTTTGGGTGCATTATCATTTAAAATTGGTGATAGTTTATTCAAATGACATCTAATCTCATAACCTTTCGTTTTAATTTCATGCATCTCCAATTTTTTCTTTTGCTGACTTGTGCCCCTTGTAGGTCGTAATCAACCCTTGGGGTCCTATGGGCCACGTTCCGAAACACTGAGGAACATTATCCCGGCTCGTATACAGACATAGGCATATGAAAAGGATTCTTCGGATTCTTCCTTCTTTGCCAATGAACAATTTAACTCATCAAGAACAGTCATCGGCGACCCTCGAATTAAAATTATAATACGATTTCTTCATCATTTGCCACTTTGTAAAAAACTCCCCTGAAAATAACGGAAAAAGTATGGCAGCAGAGTTGCCGGAAATATTCCGTGTCTGATAACATTTTCCAGAGATTTGACAGAAGTTCCATTTCTTTTTCTCCGTTAACATAAATCAGTTTGTGAAAATACAGCAGCCGTAAGGCGGAAAAGTTCCGTTCTCGTATTTTCAGGACTTGATATTTCCGTTTTTGGAAGGAAAAACCATGTATTGAAGCACGACGGAAATCTTCCGTTAAAATCAGTCAGAAAACACTCTGAAAATTCAAGGTTTTTTTAACAGTGTAGTGACTAATTAAGAAAATTTCAGGCCCAGTGGCTGAGTGATAGCCTTCCGTGTTACTATGCCACAGGTCCGGGGTTCGATCCCTGGGCTGGGCAGGGATTGCTCAGCCTTTCATCCCTCCCGTGGGTTCGATAAAATAAGGACCAAACATACTCGGGAATTAAACACTTCGCGTCAGGCTGACCAGTTGACCGGAATATCTGCTTCGCCCCCCCCCCCTGGGTCCTAGGACTCGAAAGCTGGGTGTGGGCGCAGTAAGCCATGGCCCCCAATGGGCCGTCACGCCACTACATTTTTTAATGAGAAGAACCATAAACAAATACTAATCAATTTTTAAGACAAAAACTGTTGATGCGTAACGGTGACTCACTGATACAACATAAGTTTAAATCGTAAAAAAAAGTTGCTGCATTAAAATGCGGACTTTTAGAAACATTCAATTTGGTACAAGCATGAATTCTAATCACGAAACTAGTCCATGAAATATTTTATAGGATCTCCAGAGATACGAATTCCTAAAATGCTCAGAACAAAAAGAGAATTCAACTTGCGCTTGAGTTATCGTAAACTGTACTTTATGAGCTCTGCAGCTAATAACTGAGGGTTTTGAGCCGTAAAGTGTGCGACAAAATGAAGCGATTTTGAAACGACAAAAGAGTGTAAATGACAGCAGTTAAAATACCGCCGTAAAACTTCCTCGGACACTGACCCACTTTAAGGAACGATAAAAGCCAATAACAGTTTTGGAAGACCAATAAAAGTTAATTAGCACTGAAAACTGGGCCTATTAGTTAATTAATTTTTACATTTTAATGAAGAAATACATGGAAGAAAGAAAATTAAACATGGATGATTAACATAATTTATTTCGAATGCGATTATTCGTCACGCTTCTTTGTTAGAAAATATTTGAGAACTTACCAGTTAGAATCATTTTGTTAACTTACGCCAGAGCATAGAAATTTGCTTGCTCCTGTGCTCAGACATTAACTTAAAAATAAAGGAATGAGTTTTTCTTTAGATGTCTAATTTTTTTCGAAAAACGGAGCATATGAAACATAATATCGCCGTTCCGGAAAAACAATGACGTAAATGCAAAATCTTCAATTTTACAGGCCTGTAAAAAAACGACTTGCAGTTGTATAAAACAGATAATTGAAAAGGCTGTAAGTGACAGAAAATAATGGTATATTGAGAGTAACTATGTAGGATATATACTTTACTTTCATTTACCAGGGATAAGGATTTAATCACCCTAACTTTAACCAGTAAGTGCAGTTACATCATTGTTTCTCTGAAAATAGTTCGTTGTTCTAGAAGACACAAACGGTCGTTCTACAGTTACGTATACAGGGTGTTTCGAAAATGACCGGTATATTTGAAAAATCAATAAAAATTCAACGAGCAGTGATAGAAATACACCGTTTGTTGAAATATGCTTGGGACAACAGTAAACTTTGATTCAGATAAACTTATGAAATTAGTTACAATGTTCCACAACAGAGGGCGCTGCAATCGATTTGAAAAATTTAGATTTTTCTAGTGTTGGAATTCCACCGTCTAGAACACCAGAAAAATCCTCTGTTCTAAGGAATAAACCACTTTTTTTTCATCGCACACGCTTACAGCAAGAATGGCAAACTCACAGAATGCGTTTTTTTTTCTAAATTTTTCAAATCGATTGCAGCGCCTTCTGTTGTGGAACATTGTAACTAATTTCATAAGTTTGTCTGAATCAAAATTTACTGTTGTCCCAAGCATATTTCAACAAACGGTGCATTTCTATCACTGTTCGTTTAATTTTTATTGATTTTTCAAATATACCGGTCATTTTTGAAACACCCTGCATGTTCCCCTGCATAAGGGATGTGTTTCTGATATTGTCTGTGGAATTATTTGCATTTGACACATTTTTGCAGTGACGTCATTGTTCTTCCGGAACTGCGATATATTTAATAATAAATAAAGAAACTATAAACTTTAAGAAAAAAAAATATCACGTAAAAAACTACAGCGTGATTCAAAAAGAATGCCACAATTATAAATATAAATAACACTGCAGAGAAGTAAAGGAGAGTTAAGCGCTATCTGTCGTTGAATTAAGGAAACTTTCATTTAAAGTTTCATTTAGAGTTTAGTTGCTCTTATCTAGAGTTAGTTGCTATCATTTAGTTGCTCTTTTGATCGCTATGGACGATGCGTTAGCGTCAGCTGGTGCTAAGATGGCGACCGCTCAACAGAAATATTTTTGTGTAATCCAGTACGGGAAAAGTGCATCGACGACAGTTGTTCAGCGTGCATTTCGAACCAGTATGGGGTTTAACCTCCGGATGGGTAGTGCATCAAACGTTGGTATAAAAAGTTTACAGAGAAGGGGTGTTTGTGCAAAAGAAAAAGTTTCGGACGGCCGCGATATGCTGCAGAGCGTGTGGAACGAGTTTGAATATCGGGTTGATATCGCTGGAGTGTCGGAGGGGGCCATATTAAATATTTGTAAACTTATTTTCGTGATAAAAACATTTTTAAATTCCCATTATAATTATGCATAGCAAAAGGTTGTATTGTGTTTCCTTGATTAAATACAGATTTTTTAAAGTGTGGTATTCTTTTTGAATCACCCTGGGTATTTTGAGTACAAAAAAAAAAAAAAAAAAAGGGAGGAGGGAACGGGAGAAGTAACATGATTCTTATTAAAATTATTCGGAGCATAGATTAGAGCTCAAGCAAATGCTTAGAAGTCGGATACTTAGAAGTTAACTCGAAAAAGTTGCTATTCCCTGGCAAATTTCCCATTTTGCTTATGTCCATTTACATCTGGTGATATGTATCTAAATTTAGTACCAGAAATGATATATCAAATCCAGTTTGGTGCTTTTTGCGAACTCCATGGTAAAGCATTCGCAAGATTACAGGGAAGTCATGTGGTGCTCACATTAGACATTTTATATTATTAACCTTTAGGGGATCATTCATAAATAATGTCACGCTTCGAGGGGGGAGGGGGTTCGTGAAATTGCGACGAAGTGTGACAAGGGGGTGGGGAGGGGGTAACAAAAAGTGTGACATCCTGCTTATACAACATAACGTGGCATGTGATAAAAGGGAAGAGGGGGGGGGGGTCAAATATGTGGGAAAAAAAGCGGGACATCATTTATGAACGGTCCCTAAGGGTGCATTCACAAAGATGGCGTTGGTGACATTTTGCGTTATCAAACTAACAGTGATGCTATCAATATTAGATGCATCAGTCAAGAAGTCATGGTAATAGAAAACCATAAAAAAATCAATACTAGGTCGCGGTTATAAAGTAAGGAAGAGATCCAATGAATCGTGCTGAAAGAATTTCTCTCTGTTGCTTGTCGCTGTCGCGCTTGGTGTGAATGCACCCTTCAGCTGCATGATGCAGTGTTATCATTCGGTGCCCATCTGTGCAGTAAGCCTTCAAAGTAATCGACGTTAGATTGATAGTTCGTAGATTAATAGTGTTAGAACTGTTTAACCAAGCGCAATTTTTATTAAAGTATAGGTTTCGCCGAAAATATGAATGCAAATATAAGATAAACAGTGTTTAAAATGTAACTGTGCGGCAAAGTTCAGTGACATAATATGCCCTATAAAGAAGGTAAACTGTTTTAAAGTACTTCAACCACGCAGGCACTAAGAATGAATCAATTGAGAAAACAATGCAATCTTGATTATTGGTAAAGAGCGATTAAATTTTCCAGAAAAATCGGAAAACAAGGATAATCAAACGACACATTTAAGTGAAAAATAATTTAAAAATGAACAACAATCCGGCTTTGGTCGTGTTTCATGGATTAAACTTTGACTTATAGGACTTATTTACTTTCTAAAAAGAGAGACAATAAATATTTCACTATCTATGTTTGCTTCGCAATATACGTTACATCCATCAGAATATTTTTTATTTTTCACAAGAGCACAGATGATTTTTCCTTTCTGAGTGTTTTCGAAGTTCTCTAATCCGCAAAATCTAAATGTTTATATGACTGTTAGACTGCTCGGATACTCCATGCAATGATAATCTGGAGTTCAATGAAACTCAGCTATTGTTAATTGTTTAATTATGAGGATCCATCAACTGTAAAATTTTTTCACCATTGTAGCGGACGACGAGGTGCGAGGACACGGAGGTGGTACAGGAGGTCTGCCGGAGACGGGGATAGAACCCCAGACCTTCATGGTTTAAAGACTCGGTTGGGCGGATGAGTGCGAGTGATTCTCGTGGTGCCATCTATGGGGTGATTGGGTGAGCAGATGTAGTGGACTACGACGGCAGGCTTGCCGGAGACAGGGATAGAACCCCGGACCTTCATGGTGGAAAGCCAATGCTTCCATGCTTTTCCAAAAGGTACCTAAGGGCCGGAGCAGAAGTTAGCTCTTGAAAGTGTCGAATCGTACCGCCACAACCATCATCAGAAATAGCAGTGAAACGTGGTCGATTAACTAAGTAGTCGAGTGGTAGAAGAGGTGTTTATATGAAATCCCATTTTCTTTTCTGAGAGCTCATACTACATAAAATCTGATTTAAATTTTAAATGGTTCAATGTTTTCTGTCAGTAGTCAATGATATCTAGAAGTAATTATTAGAATATATTACACTGTTCATATTTTCCCCAACAACGGAAATGTCAGTGGAACTTGATCGAATAACTGAGTGGTCGAGTGGTAGAAGAGATGATTAGATGAAATCCCATTCTATTTTCTGAGAACGGGCATTACATGACATGTGATCTAAATTATAAATTACTCAATGTCTTCAGTCAGTAGTCAATGATATTTAGCTGTAATTATTAGGACATATTACACTGTTTATATTTTCCCTTGTCCTAAACGTTATTTTCCAGAAATCTTAAAATGTCAAAGCCCAATACAAATTTAATACTCGATACTAAAGCTCTTCATGGAAAGAATGCAACTTTCCTTATTATTCATGAATTTCAAATTCGGACAAAATAAATCTAGTGCGTTACTAAATGGCCCAATACAAATTAATACTTGATACTAAAGCTTTTGAAGAAAAAAAATGCACTTTTTTCATTATTCATGAATTTCAAATTCAGACAACATAAATCTAATGCATTACTAAATGGAAATGTTTCAATAAGACATTTTAACTTCAAGAAAAACCTTTTCATATTTGCCATTGTCGATGAAAGTTTTTCTCCAGACAACGTAAATAACCATATTAAAGAGAGAAAAAAAATTAAAAAGAGAAACTTGAAACTTTCGAAAGATTCGCATTGATTTTTCTTGTAGAAAACTAGCAGACGAAATATTATTTTATCACATGCATTTGCAATTTTATGAATAAATAAAAATGATTATGTCACGTTTTCAATAAGCAATGTTGCTTTTGCGACATTTTTCCTGAAGTTATTTCAGTCTATGTTTCAGAAATAATCATTTTAATGAACTAGAATTACTGGCACTTGAAATATCTTTTTTAGTTATATAATAAGAATTTTTAATTGATATTTTGCACAATTTGTTTTATTATTATTTTTTTAAACTAGAGTTTGAACTGCTTTTCCTGTAATTTTTTTCAAACTTTTAACGCACGATATAAAATAAAACTGAAATACAAACTCAATGTACAGCTAATTGTAAAATTTTATAAAACGAAAAAAAATAGGGCTATTTTGTGATTTTCAGTTATTTTCATAAATTATTTTTGACTTTGAAGTGAAGTGGTCACTTTCCCCCGCAATCTCGGGTAAAGTGATTGACTAAATTGTGTAAATCTTTTTTTTCAGGCATTTAACGTATTCCTAGGGTGATTAAAGCGACATTACGTACTAGAATAGTCCAAGTACAGTTCATATAATTTTAATGCATTTAAGCCGACTACAAATCCGTTTAAAATACGCAAATCTTGGCCGTTTCGCCTGTTTGTGCCTCAAGACAAGCTGATTATAATGTTACAGCAATGCTAAAACAGTGATTACTAACTAGCACCGTGTTACAAGGATACTGAAATACAGTCCCGCTTCTGCGCATGTCAGAAAAGGACGAATCCATTCGAGTTTTACGAAAGTGCGTTTTGCAAAGGCGCTTATTAACCCTTTAACGGTCGGGTAATTTACAAGTAAACGGTCATAAAAGTGCCCTTATTTTTTTATCCCTGAAAATTACATAAAAATGTGCGTATGAACAATTTTCTCTATTCATTTTAAATTTTTGATTATTTTTATTTTGAAATTTTAAACATTCCAGCCCGGAAATATCACGGGAGCGAGGAATAGAAGGCGAAACCTCAGCCCGTGATTTTCACGGAAGCAAGAGGAAAGAGCTTAACACGCGAATCAGAATGCTAGCTTCTCTGTTAAAACCAACCAAATTAAAATCCGGCATATAACATCAACTCGGAAGAAATCAAGTATGCTAAACGAACTGAAACGAGGACAGAATACGGCGCATTCCCTACACCCGCAGTTTCTTCCTTTGAACTTGTATGGAGTCGCCTTGGCACTCTGCCAAACAAGGTCTTCGCTTTCTGGTAGGAATTTGTACCCTCATTACAAAACAACGTACTCTTAATACGTTCACAATGGTTCAATATTACATTCTTTTAACAATGTAATCGTAATGTTAAAAGAAGAGAACCACAATTCTAAAGCTCATACATAAAATAGAATGTCAATTCAAAAGCAGTGTATCTGAATTGAAAAACAGAATAAGTGCTCAAGAATGATTAAAATGTTTAAGTTACACGGTTTCATTAAAAAAACCTAAAATATTGAAAAACAGAATAAGTGCTCAAAAATGATTAAAATGTTTAAGTTACACGGTTTCATGAAAAAAACCTAAAATATTGAAAAACAGAATAAGTGCTCAAAAATGATTAAAATGTTTATGTTACACGGTTTCATTAAAAAAAACCTAAAATATTGAAAAACAGAATAAGTGCTCAAAAATGATTAAAATGTTTAAGTTACACGGTTTCATAAAAAAAACCTAAAATATTGAAAAACAGAATAAGTGCTCAAAAATGACTAAAATATTTAAATTACACGGTTTCAATTAAAAAACCTAAAATATTGAAAAACAGAATAAGTGCCCAAAAATGATTAAAATGTTTAAGATACACGGTTTCATTAAAAACAAAAACTAAAATATTTCTCCATGATTTAAGTATTTTCACATTCAAAACATCGTTTCATCATCCAAACAAAAGCTATCGCTGCCATTCGACGAATAATAATTCTGATCATTTCCTCAGAGCTAAAATTATTATTTTTTTCCCTAAAAGTAACTTCAAAACTATCAAGCATCCGTCGGCAATAATTTCCAAACATCAATCAAATTGGGACAGTGAGTCCAAACGCAATTATTTAAAATCAATCCAAAATGCATTTTAAATTATACCTATTCTAAAACTCGTGGAATTTCCCAATGGTTTTAATCATTTCCTCGCAAGAAATGTTCTTTTCAAAAAAAATATATGCTAATTCTTTTGTGCTAATGCAAACAGCAAGATGAAAATGATTTTTAAACAAATGTTTTTAAAAACATTCTTTTTGGAGTTGTTAAAGCACAAGAAATCCCGTATTGTAGCTTGATTTATGAAAATTTGTATTGTAAATATAATTATGGAAAAAAAATGGAAATCTTTATTTTTGCCGTTGTGATTTTTTATAGAAATCGAATTAAATCTTACATGGTATGTTTTTGTATGAGCCAAACTATATGTAAATGAGTTTTATCAAAAATAATTTTGAACTGATCGCTAATTGCATGAGTTTTTTTCTTTTTTAAATAAGTGTTCGCGACAAACACTTTCAAAAAAGTAACTCGTTTGCCAAAGTTTTTATCATTTTTATTAACAAAAGAAAAAGATAAACAAAAATTAAGGAAATTTTTTTGAAATGTGCTAAAAAAAAAGAATTTTAAAATTGCCCTATTAGTGTTTAAAAGTTAATTTGTGTTATTTTTTAAGGATTGATATTATGAGAGGTTACTTTTGTGCGGAATAAAAATAATCATATAAAGTTGGATTTTGTACGGATAAAAAAAATGAAATTATTGAACACACAACTGCAAAGTCCCATGTGTTTACGATTTACCGGGAACCCCTTTTACAGCAAAGAAATATATACTAGAAATAATAAACGCTTAAATTTATGGAAAACTAAAAGTAGAATACAGTGGAACCACTATCAATTGTGACGATGGTAAGCTGGTTAAGTAAAAATACCGTTGAAGCCGGGATAGCGAAAAAATAGAGATATATTATGCAATTTAAAAGAGAGTGGCGGTGTGATGATTTATTGCGCTTTAGTATAGTTACTTTGAGAGTTACAAACCCATTATCAAGCGCTACTAAAGAAGTCTGACCCGTTTTTGTTGCAGACTAGAAGCCCGGCACTTCCCCACATAGTCCTGCCCCCCCCCCCCCCAAAAAAAAAAAATCGCTCGTGTATAGCAGCACTTGTTAGTTCCATATAACAAGCGCTCTAAAGGTTTTTTTTTTATTTTTTAGAAAATATGTGCCGGATAAAGCGCACCCCGGTTAATCCGGACCTGGTTAATAGAGGTTATACTATGCTTTCCTTTGGAAATTTTAATTACTGAGTACTATGTATATAAACTTGACCATCACACATCCCACCCGCATGTTTCCTAGAAATACTATAACGCCTTTTGCGAGAAATGCACATAAGATTATTATTTTTCATTTCATAAACCATTACAGTTTGAGCACGGACTTTTGACATTTGGACGCTTCTGCGCATGGCAGACAAGAAGGAATCTATTCGAGTTTTAGGTAAGTTCTATTTGCAGGTGCGTTTATTTGCTACGCGAATCAGAATGCTTGCTTCACTGATTGTTAATAGCAGCTAAATTAACTAACTGGCTATATGAGTAATATCAGGTGAGCGATAGTCTGAATTTTTACTGGGCCAAACCACAATAATGAAATGTTTCCTTAAGTAACTAATATTTCGTCTTTTTCACTGAAATAGTTTAAATTATTAGTTGTTTTCAAAGTTAAATTTTCTAAAGAGTGATTAAAAAATGCTAAAAATTAAGCATGAAAATTAAACAAAGTATAAAAGGAAAGAGAACAAAAAGATAGTGAAAATTCGTTGCGCAGGAGACACGAATTCCATTTGTCGTGGTTCGCAGTCCTGCTATACACAAACTGGAATACCGCTTTCACATTTTTTTGCTGTAAACATATAACAGCTATTATTGGTAGCTCATAGTGAAAGTTAATTGACATACGTACAGTTCGACCGCGTAGTTCTGGCCCTTGGACGCTTCTGCGCATGTCAGAAAAGGACGAATCCATTCGAGTTTCAGGGAAGTTCGTTTTGCCGGTGCGATTGTTATCATATGAATCAGAATTTCGCTTCTCTGTTTATTAAAAGCAACTCAATTTATAAATTGGCATGTTGCGTCAGTTCGGAAGAAGTCAAGTATGCTAAACGTACTAGAGCGAGAACAAAAACGCCACATTCGCAAAACAGTTACAGAGGAAAGTAAATTTATTATATCAAGTTTCTAATTTTATTTTTGAACTTCTAATGATTTTTGTGAGCATAATAATGATTGTGATTACATGTGCCCTTACTTTGTATAATGTGAGGTTGAGGTTCACAACACAAAAGATAATTAGCATAGAACAGTAAAGTATATATATATTGTTCCAATTCTTAAAAAAAGTGATCCACGCAATTTTATCTTAAAGTGTAAATGCCTGAGAAAATTTCCTTCTAAACTTTTAACAAAAAGTAAATTTAAACCGTAATCAGCATCAGTGTTTACGATATAAACTGGCATAGCATCAGTTCGGAAGAAATCAAGTATGCTAAATGAACTAAAACGTATAAGCTTTCATATAGCATCAGTTCGGAAGAAATCATGTATGCTGAATGAACTAAAACGTATAAACTTTCATATAGCATCAGTTCGGAAGAAATCAAGTATGCTAAACGAACTAGAGCGAGAACAAAAACGACACATTCCATATACCAGCAGTTCCTTCCTTGAACATGAACGGATTCTTCTTGGCACTCTGCCAGGAAGATTGCTTTGGTTGATGGTAGAACTGTAGTCGAATGAATTATAGCATATAAATATTGTACATGAAAATTCTACTATTGCGCGAAATATTTATAATACTAGGCGTGCCTCCCGGCGTTGCCCAGGCTAAAATAATAGATTGGGGGCGCCGGCTTAAATACAACACGGCATTGAAATTCTTTATTATCTACTATCCATACACAGACATACAGACCCGGACCGATATTAATGAGCAATGGTCTTCGCGCGAGCCTAAATAAGAGCAACAGTCCCTAAACACCATAGATTAATTAAGTACAATGCTCGTAAAAAGTAGTTTTTTTCTTTTGGCGTTCGATTTTTTTAAGAAACCGTTGTACGCCCGGCGCTGCGCGAGCTTAAATACAACACGGCCATTGAAAAACTTTATTATCTATCCATGCACAAACATACAGACCCGGACCGGTATTAATAATAGAGAAATTCAAAAAATTCGCATTAGAATAAGGACAATTAATTGTCCCTTTCAATCCTTTTTCGATTTTACACCATTTTCGTTTCATGCATTCAGAATAATTAACACAACTTTAAAAACGCCCGTTAAAATACGAAAAATAGTTTTTATTAGATAGAAGACGATAAATAAATTACAAAGAAAGAAGGATTAAATTTATTATTGCAAATACAGCGAAGCCTCACTCAAAATGCTAGAGAAACATTGATTATTAGTGCATTTGATTTGTTTTACAATGGCAACTGCATTAATTTTAATTCAAACGACATTATATATTGCTGGAACGATGCAACAATGAAACAGTAAAGTAAAACTCGCAAAAATTTGCGTTTTTAATTATTATCTCCGCTAATTTAAGCCGGACACGGATGAGACGGGCGATATGGCTTCCCCGGAAAATTCCAAGTCCGACGGTACCCGCCGCGACGTCGTACCGCCGCCCGTTCTCGAGGAGATGAGGTGACAGACAGACGCGGGCAGGTTTTAATAGTATAGACAAATTAGTATAAAAAATAAAAGAGTGCCAGAAGATCGCAATTATATATAGAAAGAGAAAATCTAAAACAACCATCTCATTTCCCTGCAATCTGCGAGTTAAAAAAAAATTCTGAAAATACCAATTTAGGGGCCGTTTATAAATGATGTCACGCTTTTTTCCCATATATTTGACCCCCTTCCCCCTTTGTCACATGTCACGCTATGTTGCATAATGCATGATGTCACACTTCTTGTTACCCCTCCCCTCCCCTTGTCGCACTTTGTCACAATTTCACGAACCTCCACCCCCCCCCCCCACTCGAAGCGTGACATCATTTATGAATGATCCCTTATGTAGATGTCTTGCTGCATTAGTTTGCTAGTTAGAGAGATTTAAAAAGGAGAGAGATTTATGAATGTGGACGTAAAAGTTGGGTTTAAATCAGGTTATCTTATCAGAACTCTTGGGCAGAAATGAGGAGCTGTCATATTCAGAATGGGGGAGAAATGATAAAGAATGGTTCTCTAATACGATAAGCTTTATGCGGAAGATTAGGCTGAAGGGGTAAAACTCATGAAATGTGTGTTTAATGAATCATGAATCGTACAAGAAAGCAGTTCTTCTAGGGAAAAGAGATGTAATTTAGAAAACAACCTAAGCATATTTAGCATAGCCGATTTTTTCTTTTAAAATTAAAGTAATGTTGGATGGAAAAATTCAGTTTAGATTAAAATTTTGAGATTTTCGTCGTTATTCTCTGTATTTTAAACCAAATATCTATTATGGTTAATTGCAGATTGTGCAAAAAAATAAAATGAAACAATCATCGAGTAATTCATTTTTTATTGCTCTATGTTAGGATTGGAATTTTTTGCATTTAAAAAATATTTTTAAAGGGTATTTTGAAAAAGGGGTCTGGGCTAACGTCATTCTGAAGTTAAACCATCAACTTTCCTCAAGAAGCTTAAAATAAATATTCTTATTTAATACTGATTGTTATTGATTGGGAATTAGAAACATTTACAATACAATATTTCGAATATTTACAAATTCAATTCGAAATATTTACAAATTGTAAGAGAAATTTTAAATAAAGGGGGGGGGGGAGCAATCAACAAGTAGTAAAGTCTTGCTTTAGTTAGTTAATGCCACAATTTCTTGTAAACAGGAGCAAAAAGGTTATTCTTTAATCATATACCTGAAAAATTTTAAATAATGATCCTTGTTATACCCGACACGCATCTGGTTAATTTTGCTGAAAATTTCAATCAGTAACTGTAAAAAATGCAATTATACTTCCTTCTAAAACCTTCGTGAAAAATTACTTTCACTTTTGTTAAATACTCACACATAATGAAGCTGAAGGCTTCGCCTTTTCAAATCGTTAGAGATATAATTTAAAAGTTTTAGATAGAAATAAATGCACTAACTACTTGAGACTCATTTATTAAACCTAAATATAAAAACTAAGATCAAACATTTTTCAGGACCTTCCCCAGATATATCACAATATTGAAACAGTTTCGTGTTAAATATGCTCCATTTCAGAAAAAATCCCTTTAGGGCCATAAGTATGATGAATGAGCATCTACTTTACAAATCATCTCTGAAAGCAATGAAAAGTAGAAAAATCTTCAGAGTTAAAGAAAAAGTTTCTGAAATTTTAAGCATGATTGATGCAGCTTTTTTTTTTATTAAAGAAAAATAGAAGCTTGTAAAATTCCAGGAGGATTTAAAAACCATTTGGGCGTAGGAATATTTTAAAACAAATTAAAGCAATTACATGACGCCGGTTCATGCATTTATTTTCATAAGCAATAGCATTCTCCCCCCCCCCCCCTCCCCCAAGAAAAAACAATATTGACGAATCTAAAACCATAAACAGTGAACTAAAATTTAGTTATACTATTTGGCTTAGCATTACGTTTGGAGTATGTGGTCCAGAAGAAAAATATATTTTGCCTTCTAGACTAGTGGTGGGGAAGGTATGGAGCTACAGATCCAATTTCACCATTAAAGGCGTCAGAAGTTTTTCGTATTCGCTTTAGTTGTGGCATAATAAACATTTAAAAATGTAATTTATTGAATAATAAATACGCCACCACAGATACTTTGAGTTAAAAAAAAATCATTCAATCTTTTTGTAGAGCCGCATGCGACCCGCGAGCCGTAGTTAGCCAGCACTCGGTCCTAAACTGTTTAGGTTCGGGCTTATCCAGAAAGACACTCTGCACAGGTATTCCAGTTAATCCAATGATAAAATATTTTTTATATTATTATTATTTTTTTTAACTACCTACTTAAAAGCTAACATTACTATTATTTCATTTATTTGCTTTAGCTGGAGGAAACTTCTTTCAAAATTTTATCAGGGTTATCGCACTGACGGGAATGCAGGAAGTGTTTACTTTATATTCGGCTATTGGTCACGAAAAGTAAATTTTTCACAATGGAAACGCCGTGCAGATACTACTAGTTAGTATCATAGTTACTACACGTAGTTACTAACTCAATATAGTGACAGTGAAGTTAGTAACAATATGATCGAAGGATTCTACTCGTTTCACAGCGCTTGGAGATAAATGTGACTGCATGATTTTTTTCTTTTTCAATATAACAAGGGATAAAAGAACAAAATTTACTTTTCTCAAAAATGAATGAGATGAAAAATAAATAGCTACAGTCAACTTATTTTGAGAAGTATAAGTGTTTAAAAATATTTTTACAAAAATAACAAGTGGAAGGGTTTTTTTACTGTTTATTACGGATTACAATATGTCTGCTTTAAATCGTCTGTGGAAAAAAATCGTCTTACGTAAATAACTTTTCGTCAAATTATAAAATAACTAATTATCTCCAAATATGGTAAAAGCAACTTTAGGAGAAAACAAATACTAGCGCGTATATTTAATATAACATATTACTAATATAAAACGCATTGTGATAAGTATGTTTAAATTAAATTAGCAAAAATTTTGAATCAATTTCACGAGAAATCGCCGTTTAAAAAATTCTTCAAACGCATGTTTTTCTTTTGTAGTTATTAATATTATTTTCAAAAAATATTGCAGATCGTAATCATCGCATCTAAAAAAACATATCAAAACTAGTATTACTACACGAACACAGATTTGTTGACATTTTCAGAAAAGTATCAGTTTAGATTTCAGTTAATTACTTTTTGATAGCCTTAATTAATTTTCTTCCTTTGGAAACTTTCCGAAATTAATGAAATTATCTTGAATAATGCTGCTGCTAATTACATCCGCTTATGAAAATTTTTTGTTCCATCAGAAAATCTTATTTTTTTTAATCTTCAAAATGAGATGCTTGCATTTTGAGAAAGCCTTGATTAAAACATGTTTTTTTCTTTTTTTATCCTTTTTGTTTGATTTACAAAAAAAAGTCTGCTTTCTCGATATACTACGTGATTAAAAGAAGATGGACACAATTTTAGTTTGCTGTAATTCCTGACCTGTACTTGAATTCCATCTAGTATGTTTATGTCTTTTGGTATCAAATGTATCCGAAATTGAAAATTGGCCCCAATTTGGCGCAAATGTTCCACCCCTTGAAGTTGTAAAATTCCTAATGCTACCAGTAGACACTAGAGCATTCCTACTAGACGGTAGCGTTAGCCCGTTTTGAATATGTTCCTCCTCTGTTGCAAACGAGATGGCTGCTATGCAATTCAAGATTTTCTTTTGCAGCCGTCATTTTATCACATACAGTAAAACCTGTAAAGTTGACCACCTGCCTAAGTTGACCACTTTTGTCAGGAACGGAATGAGACCTATATTATATAATGTAGGGAAACCTTTGTAACTTGATCGCCGGTCTATGTTGACCACTTATGTATGCCAAATTTAGGAGGGAGTATTATAAAAAACCCTTTGTAAGTTGACCGCTTAATTACTATATTTATTTGTTTATCTATTTTTGGAAATATTTAAAAAAAGTAAAATAGCTTCTACAAGATATTTTTTATGCCATAATGTAATACCAGTATTTCTCTGGATGGATGAAACATCAATATAAATAATAATAATAAAATTACACGTTAATTTAAAGCACAAATGAGCAAAAAAAATGCAGACATATGTTTCGGGATTGCTTGGAATCCCTTTTTCAATGCGACAGGGAGCTTCTAGATGCAAAACATCCAAATGAAGCAGACAGAACAAGAAAAACAAAGCTTATATAGCCTAAGAATTATCTGTAAACCAATGAGAATAAAGGCAGCGTGAAGTGGAAGTAGAAGTAGCAGGAAGACACCAATAAGAGAGCAACAAACGAATTCAGTTGAAAGTACAGGAAGTAAAAAGGAATAACAATAAAAATAAAGCAAAAAAGACGACAGCATGCATAAAAATTGCAAAAATAATAAAATAAAATACAAAGAATAAAATTGAAATAAAAATAAGTACAGAAACTACCAAAACAAAATGCAAAACAAAGTACACATGTAAAGGAGGGGGAGGGGAGGGAAGGGAGGGGGGAAGGAGAAAAATAGACACAAAAAAGGAAAACAACAAGAAAACCTAGAAAGAACAACAAATTAAAGAAATTTATGCCAGACCTGTGAAAAATAAGGAGTTGAGGAAGAATCATTAACCAAATTAGCCTAAACCTCTTTGTAAGTTAACCATATGGGAGAACTACTATGAGCATTCTTTTATTCTTTAAATAAGTTTCTTCCTTTTCCTTTGATATAGCCACTTTAAAGATATATATTTTTAGGAAATCTGTAGCATTATACAAGTAACTGACATAATTAATATGATATGTATCTTAATTTTAACTAAGTACTTTATTTTTGAAGCTGTATAGGATACATTCATTGTAAGTCATATGGGTTAAATTTATTTAATGGTGTTTTAGATAATTGTGAAAAAAAAAGCTAATCACTCTTTTAAAGTAACTTCATTACATGAAGCTAGATTTTAATTAGTTATGAATGAATAAAAAATGTGAGAAATAACAAAAAACAATCTCCACCCTCTATAAGTTGACCACCTGTCTAAATTGACCACTAAAGTGCAGCACCGCAACTTGCACAGGATTCACTGTACTATCCTTTTTTCTTGTAGGGATTCATGAAATATACAGTTTATGTTTCCAAGGTTACGTGTAAACAGGTTACGCATAATTTTCCAAAAGAGAGGGAAACAAAGGCTATAAACACAATGTATTTGGTACTAAAAAAAATGAAGTGCCAACACAAATGTATAATGCATTCTACTTTTCTTGACAAATGCGGAGGTTGGAGCGGTTGCTCTTCTCTGCCCCTATGGGCTTCTCCTGAAATCAAAATATATCTTATAACAGCGAGTTTACACCCTTTGCTCCCCCCCTTTTTGGAAAATAATCCGTAACCTGTTTACACGTAACCTTGCATACGTAAACTGTATCTTTTACGAACCCACACAAGAAAAAATGGAGTTGATTGAATAAACCGTCATGGTAAATTTTCTTAGATCAAGTATATAACCCAAGAAAAAATCCCCCAAGAATGGCAACCGGTATTCATCAATTCATATTTGCGACTTAAAAATAAATTAGAGTAACAAAAAAAATTTCAGCATATTACCAAAAATTAAAACCCCCGTGTCGAAAATAAATTGCTTTGGAACTGATCCAGAAGTTTTTGGTTACTTTTTTAATCACTGCGGCAAAAGTGTTAAATCTTTGGCATAATAAGCTTTCTGACATTTCGCTCACAGCTTAAATAAGTACCATTAATTATTTCTGAAAGTTTGCATGATATGCATCATGTGTTCCTCCGGGCGGTAATTAAGTTTTCTTCAGGCATGCTGTTAAAACACGGAATGTAAAATTATGCATAAAAGCTAAGCTCCTGAGAGACGACAAAGTATAGCGTAACGCTGTAACTTAGTTAGCAGGTATCAAAAGTCTTAGAGTGCTAAAAGTCGTTATTAATCATATTCGTAGTGGTCTACTCATTTGTTACATTTCCATTAAATGGCACTGAAAATTAAGTGGACAAATTCGATCATGTAAAGATTTTGTTACGGAATTAAGGATACAGATGCTGTTTCTCGCCAAGCTTGGCGACTTATCGATCATGATAGATAGTCCTGGTATTTGCTAGAATTTTCTGGAATATTCATGCCACGTGATATGAGATATTATATAAGGCTAGTTCAGTTTAGTTTTAATCTTTTGGCGAGCGCTTGTCAGTCAGAGCCACTGTGCTGTAAACTTCGTGCTTCATTCCATTCGTATTTGGCACGCAATTAGGAGATTTACGTTGGATTTACGGTAGCGTGTGAACTTTGTGAGATATTTTTATCTGCTTAAAATCTGTAAATACTGTAAATAACTTGTAAATAAATTGCTCTGTTTGTTCAAGGAGTTAGTCATTTGTTTAAAGTACGGAAAACCTGTAACAATATTTATAATTAACTAAACGCCATTTTAATAAATATATCTTTAGTGCATCAAGATTATTGTGGAATTTTAGTAGCTTCTGTAAAAAGTATGAACCCCGCTTTAATATAAAAAAGATTTGTAGTTGGTTTTACTGATTTTAAGGAATAGTTAAAAACGTCAAGAAAACAAACGAGCTCACTGTATGACACATATAAGTTAAGCTCTGAGAGACGACAATTTATATTGTAACTTAGTTAGAAGATTTAATAAGTCTTCGATCGCTAAAAATCCTTAATAGTCATATTCGTTGTGTTGTACTCATTTGTTACTTTGCTATAAAATAGAACTGCCAACTTCGTAGACACTATCGATATTGTGAATTTGTTTATAATGAATTAAAGGTTATTTCAAAAATAATATTTTTTGTGTCTTCAAGATTAACGTGAAATTCATAGTTTCCTACAATATGGTTCCTGATGTTAAGAAAACAATCGCATTAGTTTAGTTTTTAAAAATAGGGCTGCCTCAAAACTATACGTGCATAAAAAAAAAGCAAAACTTTTTTCATTCTAATCATTTCACCCCTTAAAAGTCCAAAATAACTATGGATTATAGTTTTTCACATACTCAAAAGCCTAAGGTGCATTCTACGATAACTGACGTACCATTTGGAAGCAAAAAGTACTTTAATTAGAATAAATAATTAAATATAAAATAGTTTATTTTACTGTCTTATACTGTACATTAATACATTAGTATACGGCCTTATTTGAAACCCTGTTATTTTACTCGTAATGAGAAAAAATTATAAAAACATTACAGTAACTGACGTAACATGAAGCAGACATATGTAACCGAAAACACAAAACAAATTCAAAAATCTGTGAATTATGAAGTTGTGACAAGAAAAATTTTATTTTATTGTAAAAGAAATGCATGATTAAAAAAATGTATACTTGTATTATTTTTTGGCGTTAGGCTAAGTATTTATGCATAAAAAAATAGTAGAAGCTGACGCAACACAAAACAAAAACGGGCTTATGTTCATTTTGTGACAACCAAATTGTTTATTGTGAAGAAGTTTTTCCTTTAAAGGGGCAGGAAGAGTGCTTGTACATAACTTCTGTATCCCAAACAACCATAAGAAAGTAATACTTGTTAAAAATTTTCATTTTAATGTTTCCCAAAAATGTGCACTTTTACACGGAATTCACTCTAAGATAAATTATGTATCATGAAAACATCTAATAAATTTAAACCCGGAACGTAAGCAGAAAGCAATGGTATACTCGTGGTTTTAACATATCCTGCATTGAACATCGTCTAATTACTCCTTGAATTAATAAAATTAGTGAAATTACTGGTTGCTGTCATATAATCGTAATAATAAAGTTTAAAATTCAGCAATAAAAATGACGGTTGTTTTTTGACAATCTTTTATGAAATAATTGTCAAGTTAAGAGATCAACTTTGTTTTAAAAATATGATAAGTAGACTTTGAAAACTAACTAAAAATGTACTTTTTTGTTCACTGATGAGAAGTTCGTCCTAATAATAATAACAAACATAAGTTTTAAACATAACCTGCAATAAAACGGTTTTACTCACAAAACATCTTTTTTATGCAGGAGCTTGAAATACGTCATTTTCTAAATTTGAGAAAAATTCTTACCTGTAAAGAAAAGAAAAAAAAATGTAAGAATAAAGCCTAGTTATTGAGTACGCATAACAAAAAATTTTACACAGTATTTTTTCTATTATCTTTCATATAAAATTTGACAAAAAGCTTAAATATGATGTTCAGAAATATGGCAGAAATTTCATATAAACTACATATTAGTTTCTTAAAATGCGATAGCAAAAACTCTTGAATACATGCTGTGGGAAATAATAGCACGGAACTTTTATAGCCTGAATATATTTCATTTTGACGGGGTGATGAATTGAAATGACCAACAGAGGGAGCTGGTCTCTTTTAGGATAATTTAGTTTTGTTGTGTCACATATTCCTTAGTGGTTGTAGAAAATATCTTAAGCCAGGTATTTTTCCTTTGAAAGAAGGAAAAATAAATAAAAAACGGAACATACAAGATATCATTTTAGCTATAAAGTATTTGAAGTGGCAGAATTCTAAGCATGTGTGTATGGTTCTGAGTAAGATTTTTTCATATAACACGATAATCATCAAAGCAATATTTCTTATAAATGGTATGATAAGTTTATTATGTATAACTGGGAAGGAAAGGGAAAAATAAATATTTTTGTAAAGTGCATAATAGATGGAAAACTCTATGAATTAAAAGATAATAAAATCGTACTATTTTGTTTTCTAAACCGGGGTGCATAAAGATTTTTAAACTCCATAATATGACAACGCTTACCATGTAATTGCTTCCAAATATGAGTACACAAAATTAAAATCAACCGCTCAGCTCACAGCACAAACGCATCGCTACAAAGTATACCAACTAACTGAATTTAAACTAAACTCAGAAACCCTACAGCGATCTTACTTATACTTTTCGAGCGCATAAACATAAAGGAATTGGGAAATGGTATTTCTAGGAAATACTTAGAAAATTCGAAAAGTCGCCAAGCTTCGTCAGGAATCGCCAAATTTGGCGTCAAAAATTAGTCGCAAAACATCATGCCAAGTTGGTGATATCTCATCAAGCCTTTACACTAAATGCACAGCTGGAAACCGATAAAAACAAGAATTTCCGTCCAGAACTATACGAGCCTACTTTCCCGTATACACCGAATTCAAATTTATAATACATATACTTATAATACAGACATTGTCAAATATATATAATTAGACATTGTCAATGCTTGAAAAAGTAATATAACATGTAGAAGGATCAATTAAGAAAACTTGGGAACGATTCCATCAGTAGGGTCAGATTTGTCACTAGAGGGTAATTAATTAAAACTGCCAAATTGTAGCAGGGCGTCATTTGTTGCGTTACTTTTCATCCGGAATGAGTCTTAGTCTTGGCGATGATCTTAGATTGATCGCAAAAATGAAATTGCAATATCATATTCATTTTATTTCCCAACCATGGTGAACTGTTATCTCGCTAACCGAAAGATAAGTTTTATAATGAAATGAAGCTTTGCTAGCGGTACCATAGAGATGAAATAGTAGGTGATAATATTTATAGTTAAATGATACTGTAAACCATACCTAAAAAACGTATGCACAATTTTGTTAGTATTCTTTATCGCCGGTTTATCACCAACGCCTAATTAAACAAGAAGTTTCGTCTAGAACTATACGAGCCTACTTTCCCGTATACAGCGAATTCAAATTTATAATCTAGCTATCTCTCTGTCTCTGTCTTTCTCGTTTAGCTTTAGTTCTTAATTGTTTCAAATATACCTTTTTCAACGGTTAATACATATTCATTCAATCATTCATTTATTAAGGCGTTCATGTATTTATTCACTCATTTATTCATTCATTCTTTTGCTTATTCATTTAATCATTCATTAATTCAAAAATATTCTTGAAAATCCCGATCAAAAGATTTCATAGGAAAATAGGCTCGTTAGGTCTGGATGAACTTTCTATTTGTACATGTTCTACGTCATAAGAGCTTTAAGATAAAGTTTGTTCCAAGCAAATCGGTCCGTTAGATCAGAAATTATATAGGATTGAAATTTCCCCGTAGTCGGTATGTTAATTTTTTTTAAACTGTTCAAAAATTGTTCAAATCAATATTTCACACCAAGGACTTCTTCCAGTGAGCTTGTTCATGGGAACTTGGATCTTGTACCCAGAGTTTACATCATTTGCTTCATTTTCACCCATAGGCGATAATGTTAAAAATTTTAGAACTGTTCAAAATTTAACAAAAGATTGTTCAAATCAATATTTCACGCCAAGAACTTCTTCCAGTGCTTGTTCATGGGAACTTGGATCTTGTACCCAGAGTTTACATAATTGGCTTCATTTTCACCCATAGGCGCTAATGTTAAAAATTTTTAAACTGCTCAAAATTGAACAAAAAATTGTTCAAATGAAAATATGAAAATGAGATGTCCTCGCCGAGATCTTTCGAATGCAAAAAGAATTTTTCGGATCGAACAATCCGTTCAAAAGTTATTAGGGGGGGGGGGGACGGGACAGACATACAGACCGACCGACAGACCGACAAACACACTTTTCCCCCATCTCAAATTTTTTATTTTTCAAACTTTATTTAATTACTTAACTTATTTTTGACTTTTCTTGATTTCTAACGATATTTTCTCGATACATTAAGCCTTCTTTCATGCTTTATTATTATTTTTTTTTACTTTTGCGGGAAAGTAGGCTAAAAAGGAGAATAAATACTCATTATGTTATGAAACGAAGACATTTTATTTTCTGGAAGAGCTTCTGAAAAGCACGAGTTTCTAGCAGTATATTCTCAGAAACGCGTGCTCAAATCGCACGAAACTTTCGTCGTGTTTGACGAAATGGCTTCGTGAAAAATGCTCCGAGTCAACCTTTCGTCAAATTGGCGAAGTTTGTGTAGTAACCTTTTTTAGTCACATGAGCGCGCGAGGAAATAATCGTTGGAAATGACGAATTTTTCTTTACGATTAAAGAATCGTCAAAGGTGAGAGTTCTATTTCTGAGAGTGTATGACAAACGTATGTATTTTATCGGTGTGGAAGAAAAAAATTCTTCTATAAACTCCTTTTAAATGATTTTGATAACCAGTAAAAAAGTCAGGCATCAACAAATCGTCAACGTTTCGCTAAAAATAAAAAAACATAAGAATACTTATTATAAATATAATTTCACGTTAATTTAAAGCCCAAATGAGCATTAAAACGCAGACATATGTTTCGGGATTGCTTGGAATCCCTTTTTCAATGCGACAGGGAGCTTCTAGATGCAAAACATCCAAATGAAGCCTGCATCTAGAAGCTCCCTGTCGCATTGAAAAAGGGATTCCAAGCAATCCCGAAACATATGTCTGCGTTTTAATGCTCATTTGTGCTTTAAATTAACGTGAAATTATATTTCTAATACTGTTTACCAGCACAAAGTTAAATTATTATCATAAGAATACTTGCCAGAATATTACAATTTTCTGAAAAGACTTCAGACAAGCGCGAGTTTCCTGCACTATGACAAACGTACATCTTAAGTAAAGATAGAAAGACTGAGCGAATTTCGAATGGAGATTGATGAAATAAATGTTAACACTAGAACCGCCGCAGCGGTCATTTTGACAATTTCCAAACTTTCATGTTGCATCAATTTGTTACTAATTATAGCACCAATTTCCGTATTACAGACATTTCCACAGGTCCCAGGACTAGCCAATGCAACTTAAAGTTGAACAGCAATTAGTAACCATATTGCGGCAAACTGAAGATTTTGAAATGGTCAACATCGGTTCGGCTGTTCTAGTGCTACATTTAGCTACATTGAATCTAAACAAGTTCTTGAGCATCTATAAAAGAGTTCTGTAACAATGTATGCATTTATCTGTGCGTGCATGGGTGGTCTTAGTTTTCTCAATCACCACAATTGACCCAATTAACAGTAAAAGTAGATTTAAACCGTGTTACGCCCGCACTGATAACACATATTTGCAATGTTTTATACGGATTTGTGAAACGCAAGGAGTTCGAGAGCGTTATGAATAGGTGATTAGTTGTGCTTAATTATGTCCCTTATTTGTTTCATTCTAATAAACGCATTATGACTGACTGTTAAGCATGTTGGATTCAATCTTTCTATTGACAATGTCATACAACACCGAAACCACATCCATAGAGACAGAAACGGAATTTCTATTCTTTTATGATGGATAAACGGGACACAACTTTTGACACACCCGCAACTAAACCGATTTCTCAGGTGGAAACGATTACCAGAAAATTAATGGTTGTTGGCGGGAAAACGCTCTAACTATAAATTAGGATTTATCAGAGGCATATCAGTAAATGATGGATCGAAAGTTTGGACTTGAAATAGAATGATGGAACAAGTTATCAAGTGTTAGAAGATTGGACACTTTCACTTGAATGTAATTAAAGTTGTAGTTGAACGTCTTCGATTCTGATGCAATTTCTGGTTTGGTAAGATAAGTCTTGTTATATGTCTTCCAATTTGAAAACATTAAGAACTCTCAAATTTAAAAATGAGAGACGTTTTTAACCCTTTTTAGTGGTATGCTAATTTAAACTAACACAACACTAATTATTTTACTAGACGTTTCCGACCTAACTTTATTCGTATTGGGATCAAATTTGGATCTTCATAGTTCACATTTTATCGCTAGTGCGTTAAAGACAATTTTGAAAGTTTCCCCTTGCAATAATGCATAGTAACTCAAATGTGTAGAGATTTTGAAAATGTCTACGTAAATGCAAGGCGTAAATTCATTACTCAAAATTTAACTTTAGGATACGGTAAAATTAAACGTTAACTGCTAAGGTACTTAAGGGGACTCGGCACCTAACAATCCATCTTCTCAAATTGAACATATTTCAAGGTGTATTGACTGGTTATATATGTTTATGAATGTAACTTGATGTGTAAAAGAAAAAAAAAATATTTTTAAAAAGTCCAAAAAATTCAAAATTTAAAAAAATTTACAAAATTAAAAAGAAATTTCAAACGCTACTCCTTTTTTAAAAGGCGAGATTTCTGCCTGGATTTTTTTTACAAGAAAGAACAAACTATACTTCTCACTTTGTAGTATGGAATTTTTGATGTCTTTATTAGTTCTTGAAAACAAAATTTAAAACTGGAAAATCTAAGAAAAATCTCGGTATTGCAAGATTTTTCCAAATTAAACTGCATTAAAAAGTAATTTCTAATAAATTAATCAAAAATTCCATACTAGGTTACATTTAGTTGAACCATTTGGAACAAGTAATAAAAATTTCAAGTAAATAGATACATATTTGGAAAAGCCTTAGCATTTTAACTATCACATAGTATGCAAAATAGCGAAGCTGAGAAAAAGCCATTTAAAGTTTTTGGTTAGATAAAAAAAGCGTTAAAATGCTCATATGAAATCAAAAATAAAACATCTTAGACTATACGTAGGTTTTTGAAACTTTGCACAAACGTTCTCTAATATGTAAAGTATAATTTGGAGCAAAAATCCCAAAATCGATATTTTGACCGATTTTTAGTACCGAGTCCCCTCAAGCTGATAAAAGACATTACGCAATTTAAAACTCAACAAATTTAATAAACAACAAAGACATAATTAAACAAAGTAAATCAAAACAAACTTTTAAACATGCGCCGCGGGTAACCCATGCGAGCACACGACTGCTGCACAGCAAAAAGAAAGAGAGAGAGCGAGTGAGAAAACATTTCACTTGGCATTTATACTGTTCTTGCGGCTAAGCACTGATGCCACAAAACTTTAAAAAGTTCGCTAACGATGCATAACAATGAGCAGGTTGAGCAAGTTGCATAATAATGATGCATAACAGGTTGCCACACCTTTATCCCCCGACTCCCTTTAAAGGGTGTGATACTAATAAGTATCACTTCCTTTAAAATTCGATACAGTAACTACATTACAAATATTGTTCACGGTTTCTTTCAAGAACAATCTTTTCATTCCAATTTTTCAAGAAACATTTCAGCAAAAGTTCTATAAATCTCTTTTTTGCGTGGAATAGAAGGACAGCTTTGAAACCGATGCTGTGTTTTGAACTGCCATTTTGGTCAGATTATTCCATTTTTTCTGACTTTTGTTCCGAAAATGTGGTATTGGTGATATATATGGACTGAGGTAACGGGTTAAAAGACTCAGGCTGATACTGTTTGAATGAATTTAAGAACATTTAATTAACGAACAGGAACTATGTACAAAATAAAAATTTAAGTTAACATTTAATCGGAAGGCCACTCCGGCGGTCGACGCGACTTGGCATCACTCTGCTGGCCTCACAAAACGACTAGACGATGAACAAGCTCTCTCTCCGTCTTCATTCCGTTGCGGCTCGTTAAAATAGTGAGGAGTTGCAGCGCATTCTGGCGAAAGCAAGGAACTTGACTGATTTGCATCTTTGCAGATTCACTTCCACACTCGGCCATCTACACGGCGAGTGTCCTCACGAGCTAGAAACAAAGCAGAACGAAAAAAAAAACAAAACAAGAGCACAGAAAAAGCGAACTGGGGCCAAAATTGACATAAAATCGAACAGTTTTGAAGAAAAAAATTTAAAAGAACACATGTAATTGAAATTCTGGAAAAAAAAAACATTTAGCAGAAAGCAAGAATAAAAAATTCTTCTAAATCAAAGGAAAACATTTTCTTAAAAGTTCAAAAAGGTGAAAAGTTCAAAACTTTTAACAAGTCACTGTGGATGTCCACTGCTTCATGTGGTCAGCCGAACTAGAGGTAACATTGGATCCTTCACGATTGCCGATTTTTTCCACTTTCTTATAAGGGCTATGAAATCGAGGACGAAGCTTAAGTCCTGTGCCAAACTGAGTTCTTGCTATGGCGACTATGTCACCTAAATTGTGTTGGAGAGCTTTCTTGCGAGGTTTGTTAAAATTTCGCCTGTTTGCCTCTTGTAGTTTGAGAATATTTTCTTTCGCAATAGCTCGCAAATTGTCACGCTGATCTATGAAGGAGTTTACATACTCTTCTTGAAGGAGTTGAAGGATGTGGGAGTCATCCTTATGCTTGAGCGGAACACCGATGAGAAGTTCAAGGGGAGATCTTTTTGTGGCCCTGCTGATGGTGCTGTTTAAAGTGCGCTGAACTGCACTAACATGTTGAAACCATTTCAGCGGATCATTAATGGACAACTAAGACAGAACTGGAATAACAGTTTGTAACATTCGTTCAACTTGACCATTACCTCTGGGAATTCCGGTTGTTATGTGTATCAGCTCTATGTTCTGATCCTTACAATAGTCATGGAAATCATTTGCAGTGAACGCTGAACCACGATCTGTGATTATCCGTGAAGGATTACCGAAATTTGTCTGTAAAAGAGAAAGCTTTTGAAGAACTTCTGTAGTGGAGGTAGTCTTCACCGGGTAGAGCCACAGGAATTTCGTAAAGGCATCTACAACAGCAAAAATGTGGTTATAGTTCTTGTTAGTGGAAGGTAAAGGTCCAAGAAAATCTAAGTGAAAAGTGCCAAACGGCACATCTTCTTTCGGTATGGGATGCAGAAATCCTTCAGCCTTACCTCGTTTTTTATTGATTAGAATGCATTCAACACAATTGGCAATGACGTTTTCTATAAATTTTCTCATGTTCGAAAAATAAAAAGCTTGTTTTAAAACGTGTTCGGTTTTTTTCGACCGAAAAGTGACCCTGTAGATGAGCGTTTCGAACAATTTGTGTTTGCATATCGTGGGGAACTACCAGTAATTCCAAACCATTGTGACATTTACATAAGATATCATTCTTTATAAGAAAATCTGAAGAGGAGTTAAATTGGCAAATATTCTTTAAAGTGGCGATTTGTTCATCAGTTGCCTGGGCAACAGCGACCTGAGCAGTAACCTCAGAATTTGTAGCTATCAGATACACAGCATGACGGCTGAGAGCATCGACATGAGGCATTAACCCTACCCGGACGATGAACAACATCGTATTGGAACTCATCGAGAATGGAGGACCAACGAGCAATCTTAGGAGTAACCTCTTTTCTCTGAAGGGTATTTTGAAAGGCTTGGCAATCAGTTACAATAGTGAATTTGGAGTCCAATAAATATGTACGGAGTTTTTTAACAGATTCGATGATTGCCAAAACTTCTAAATCATAACTTGAAAGTTTTTCTTGCTGAGGGGTGGTTTTTCGAGACATGTAATAAATGGGGTAGAAATGTCCATCCACTCCTTGTTGCAATAGAATACTGCCAAACCTATGAGAACTGCCATCTGTGTGTAGCTCGATTTTCGATCCTTGTTTGAAAATATGTAAAGCGGGAGATTTGGACAAAAGATCTTTCAATCGCTGAAATGCCTGCATCTGAGAGTCACCAAAGTGGAAAGGAACGTTTCCAGGCAACAGATCAGTTAGTGGTTTAGCAATAAGTGAATATTGATGAATGAATTTTCTAAAGTAGCCGGTTAATCCGAGAAAACTCTGGAGGCGTTTCTTGTCTTTAGGAATGGGAAAGTTTTAGAAGGCGACGGTTGAATTGTGCCATTTTGAATGACGTAACCGAGGAATTATATTTTCCTCTGTAAGAAAGAGCACTTTTTAAAATTTAGTTCAAGACCATGTTCAGAGGCAACTTTTAAAACAATCTGAAGTTTCTGGAAAGCTTCAGTCTCAGTTTTTGCAGGGATTATAAAGTCGTCAAGATAGATCACGACTATGTTTTGTGCCATTAATGGATGGAAGATGGCATAAATGTATCTTTGAAAAATATTTGGTGAGACACAAAGGCCAAATGGGGCAAATAAAAATTCATATTGTCCATTAGGAACAACAAATGAAGTAAATTTAGTAGAATTGGGGTGTATGGGAACATGAAAAAATCCATTCTTCAAGTCTAGTTTAGTAAAGATAGCAGAATTCTCGAAGCGGTCAATAACATCATCTATTAATGGAAGGGGAAATCTATCACGTATTATTTTCTTATTAAGTTTCCGATAATCAACACAAAGTCTATGTGAACCATCTTTCTTCTTACACAAAACGACTGGAGAACTATAGTCAGAACAGCTAGGTTTAATAATACCTTCATCAAGCCAGTTTTTAATTTGATCATCTACTATTTTTTGTTCGATTTGAGGAAGACGACGCGGTCTATGATGGACGGGAATGTCATCTGACAAAACAATGTTCATCTGAATATCTGGAGATTTTATTTTAGTGTGCTTGTACGAGGTAATTAGTTGTCTAATTTCTGAACGTATTTCACTATTGAGAATGTGTGCTAAATCAGGCAAACTACTGTCTTGTATAACACCAGCAAAGCACTCTGGGGAGAAAGACACCGCATTGTCGGAAGATATGTGGGAAGTGGCTTGCACACAGAAATAAACAGGAGCATTATTTGATTTTTCATCTGATTCAAGAAGTTGAATACCCGTTTTGTTCAAAACAAATTCACCCTGTTGTATAACATTTTGGCCTAAGATGGCATCAACAGAAAGGAGATTGTCTTTTATGACAAATATATCAGAGGTAAAGGCAGACTTCTGTATCTGAAACTGTGTGTTGAAAAATCCTAAAGGTCGGATAATTGTTGATCCTAGACCAGTAAGTGAAAGTGTGGTGCTCTGTAATAATGGAGCACCTAATTTCTGATATATAGACTCTCTTTGACTCCTATGCATCTTTATATATTATTTCTCTAGCCTTTTTTTTGTCTCTCTGCGAGATCTTACCAACAAGAAACTCTTCTGTTTTTATGGTGTATAAAACTGAACATCATTCGTTAGGCACACATTCATTTCTATTATGAATGTGTAGAGCAGCGGTCGGCAACCTAAATTGACTGAAGATCTACTGTCCAAGTTCGACGAACACCAAGATCGACTCGAAGGACCGGGGATGAGAGTTATAATACAACAATACACTATTAATAAGGGCATGTTGGGAGTGCGCCTGTCTGCAAATTGTAGGTTAACTTTTGTCAGAATAAGTTTGTATGTCTATAAAATACCTACTTTAAAATTTCTAAAATAATGGTTTGTAACACCGTTAACTCGCATCAAAACAATACTAATATATTATTTCTTTTAAATTTGATTTAAAAGAAAACTTAGTTTTTGTTTTGTTTTGTTTTTTAACTAAATGCAGTTACATTCTTCAATTAACTCTGACCGAGAGCTTTGTTAACGTGACGACTGACACTCCATATTATTGGAAGTTTTTTTAGGTCCGGTGAATGGTCTGATAAACAAATGAACATTTTCTGAAGGGGAAAAAAATAAATTCGCCTTCCAATTCAAAAGTTATTTTATTTGTTTTTTTAAACTCTAAACTGTCCAAAGTGCTGTCACGATCGACCAAAAATGCGATCGACCAAAAATCACGATCGACCAAAAATGCGCGATCGACGGGTCGATCGTGATCGACGGGTTGCCGACCACTGGTGTAGAGTCTAACCAACCAACTGTAACTATATTTTAAGTAATGGAACTGTTTCGTTATTGTATTTTATTGCTATGTATACTAATAATATAAATAATTGCCACTTTCATTGTGATTACTTTATTATTTTGAATATCTAAATAATAGTGGGGGGGGGGGGGGATGTAACAGCTATTTGTATTGATGCATTCAATTTTATGTCCTCTTTTGTACCAACACCCTTTTAGTTCTTTTCTTTTCTCCTTCATAATAGATACGTCGACTAGTTGTATGTAGTAAAGCTATATAAACTTGAGGAAAGACGCATAGTTCACAGTCCACATCAAAATTAGAGCTGATGATCCAAATGTAAAATGTAAAAGAATATGTTTTTAAAATCAGGTCCTTCAACTAAATTCCAGAAAACGGTTTAAAAAAGAAACGAAAGAAAAATTACTGTTTGACCACAAAGTTCTGACATTGGAGGTCTACGCATGACATGAAAGGGCGAATCCTTTCGAGCTTAAGGAAAGTTCCTTTCGCGAGTGCGTCAGTTAGGATGCGAATCATAATGTTTGCTCCTCTGTTTATTGAAGTCAACTACATTTATGAACTTTCATATAGCATCAGTTCGGAAGAAATCAAGTATGCTAAATGAACTAAAACGTATAAACTTTCATATAGCATCAGTTCGGAAGAAATCAAGTATGCTAAATGAACCAAAACGTATAAACTTTCATATAGCATCAGTTCGGAATAAATCAAGTATGCTAAATGAACTAAAACGTATAAACTTTCATATAGCATCAGTTCGGAAGAAATCAAGTATGCTAAATGAACTAAAACGTATAAACTTTCATATAGCATCAGTTCGGAAGAAATCAAGTATGCTAAATGAACTAAAACGTATAAACTTTCATATAGCATCAGTTCGGAAGAAATCAAGTATGCTAAATGAACCAAAACGAGAACAGAAATGGGACATTCTTCATACCCGCAGGTTCTTCCTTGAACATGAATGGATTCTTTTTAGTACACTAGCCAGTCAGAACTCTTATTTTTTGTACTTAACGACTTAACGCATTTGCCCGTGTCTGACACGGGGTGAGTTACCGGAAAATTTGCAAATGCCCGTGTCAGACACGGGGTGAGTTACCGGAAAATTTGCACATGCCCGTGTCTGACACGGGGCGATTTACCGGATAATTTGCAAATGCCTGTGTCTGACACGGGGTGAGTTACCGGAAAATTTGCAAATGCCCGTGTCTGACACGGGCAATCTTGTATCTCTCGTTAAGTTATTTCTAATGCCCCTCTGAGATCCGTGTGCACTTTGCTTGTATAATAATTTTTTTATATAATTCTCCCCCGCTCTCTAATATCCCCCTACAACTGAAATTGCCAAAAACAATTTATACTACACGTATACATTCATTTTCTGTCAAAAAAAAAAAAAACTCGATCTTTTTATACCAGTTTTTCCGAAAAAACTCGCGCTTCAAGGGGAAAATAAGATCGTACAAAAAAAAAAAAATACTTTTGTTGAAGACATGGATTTTAGTATTCTATATATATCCAAGAAAATATATAGTATCAGTTGGGGTAATTGTAAACGCTTTTTCAGTGTTTTACCTTTTGACCCTTCCCTTCCTCTTGAATAAGTTTAGAGATAAAATTGTGAGCATTGTAGCTACTACTGTACTTCTTGTGAGTAAATGTGTGCAAAAATTTTGAGTTTATGACTCTTTGTTAGCGAATGAGCTCGCGTTTACAATTACCCCAGTGTATTTACAATTACCCCAGAGATCTGGGGTAATTGTAAACAGTGATTTATTTTTGAATAAGGTTGCTGCAAATGGAAAATTGTTTCATACATAGTCTGCTTGAAGGCTTAAGAACTTCCGGAGCAAAGGTTCTCAATCTGCGGCCAACAGGCCGTATGTGGTCCGCTGAGTTATGTTATGAGTCGGATCATATCATTTAACGAAAAATATCTTGCAAAAAATCGAGTAATGCGGCAAATTTTTGTAAAATTTGTCCCGCAGTGTATCAGTCGGTTAAGCTTGGATTCCACAGAACACCGAAAGTGAAGCATAACTGGCCGTGGTCAACGCTTGGGAGGGTGACCACCTCCCGCGACTGATTCCTCTGAGACCAAGTGCGCTTAAGGGAGCTGTGCACGTAAAATACGTCGTCGCTTCAAATGTCAACCAAGTTAGAAATAATTTCCGCTGAGGGACCAACCTAGGTGACGATCTTTCATTTGGGATTTGGTTCAAAATCATTAAGCCCCTCTGAGCCAAGTGTACTTTATTCTAGCGGAGAAGCTCATTAATAATCAGTAGGAGCTTCTTTAATTCATGGTCGCCCTGCAAGGGACTTGGATTTCCAAGTGGCATTAGCAACAACAACAGTTATGTAAAATACGCACAAAAGATTATTTTACATCAAAATATAATACTTATTGTCCCCCCAAAATATTGGAAATAGGATAAATTTAAGTATTTACAATTACCCCAGAGTACGAAATATATGGGGTAATTGTAAACACCTAACTTGCACATGAAAAATAACAGGGAAGATTAAATTCATAACTAAATGTTTTTAGCAGCATTCCATATGGCAAATAAAAATGGTTGAAACCGCTTACATTGCTTTTGTAGATGAGCTGGAGAGGAAAATGTTAGATCACTAAATTTTGTCAAACAACTTTTTTTCACTGAGCCATTTTCAAACAATAGTGCCGCCTGTACAGTTGTTTCGAAACTTATGAAACTGTTTCAATGTCTTCCCTATGCTGCCAGGTTATCATTCACAAGCAGATAAGTTTTCAAAACCACCACAAGTGTAGTTATGAAGCTTGATTACAATTACCCCATGTTTACAATTACCCCAGCTGACCCTACAACGCTTCAATGACTTTAGTGAATGCAATTTTGTGCGTAACCACTTGTTTATGAGTAAATGAATGAATGAATAAATGAAGGACTGAATAAATGAAAGAATGAAAGAATGAATGAGTGAGTGAATGAATATGTATTATCCGTTGCAAAAAGTATATTTGAACGAAAGCTGAAGCTAAATGAAAAAGAGAGAGACAGATATAGCTATATTATAAATTTGAATTTGGGTGTATTGTATACGGGAAAGTAGGCTCGTATAGTTCTAGACGAAACTTCTTGTTTTCTTTTCTTTTGATAGTAGAACTGTACTTAAAATAAAATAAAAAGACCGAACAAAAAAAAACTTTTGGTGAAGACTTGGATTTTAATACTCTATAAACATCCACGAAATATATACAACGCTTCAGTGATTTTAGTGAATGCGATCTTGTGCGTTATCATTTGTATAAAAAGCCTTTCATAAATTTCAATACTTCCTCGATCTTTCAAAGTATAACGAAAATGTTGTCTTCTTTCGCAAGAAATACTTCAGAACGGAGCGGAGCTTTTGTTAAAAAGTTCAGGTTGAAATATTACCAGCAAACTATCAGAATTACCATAATGTTAAGAACAGTTCGGAAATCACGTACTTGAAAGTCTTTTTCGCCAAGGTGGAAACCTGTTTACATCGCGGGATTTTATCTACGGTTTTCGCGTGAAGTAGTTTCTTAATATACCTCTATTTATCATCCTTACCGATCTCAAAGATCAGTCGTGCTGTTTTTCTTGAATATTTACATGAAATTATGTGTCTTTTTTTTCCACCGGAAAGATTTCTTTTCAACTTTTTGAAACATCACGCTATTTAGCTTTCTATTTAAGTGCAAATTTTGGAGTTTTCTTAACTTAAAAATAATGGTTACTGGATTTGTGTTTTTTTCTATGTGTTTTCAGATAGTTCTTAAATTCTATAACAGCTTTAAAATTAGATAGTTTACGAAAGAAGAGTTTTCCAAGCAATAATAAATGGTCAATACTCTATTGTGTTTTCAACAAAATCTTGCACAACAAAATCTTACAGCATAAACTTAACCCTTTAAAGGGCCTTTTTTTTCTTAGTATCGGTATGTTAAAATATTTTTCAGATTTTGCTTTGTTTCAAAAAAGAAATTCATATAGGATAGTAAATAGGATTAGCATGATTTTTTCCACACCCCCTTGAGGGGGGATAATTATAATATTTGAATATTGATGCATGTGGTGGTAAATATATTTGCCAGTCTTTGCAAGATTCTGCCAATCAGAAAAGGTAAAATAGTTTACTAAAAACATCTATAATTTGGTGGGAAGCATACTTCCACTGCATTAGAAAGGGTTAACTCAAAAGCGGTAGAACCAATTCGAGCAATGAATTTGTTTCGGCAGTTTGTGCTTTATATACACTGTAAAGAAGGTGTGCTTCGTTGGCACGATTTTTGGTGTTCAGTTGATGTAAAGTGGAAAATTGTTCATTTTTGGTGTATTTTACATTTTTTAATGCGTTTGTCTAGAAAAATATAGGCAGTGCTGTGTTCCTTAGCATATGAAATTTGTCTCCGTTAAGTATCGAAATTTCAATCCAATTGCTCATGTCTTCGAAAACCGGATAAATGAGCAATCATAGTGACTTTTTGATACGCAGAGGAGTTAGCGAGCATCTTATGGTAAAAAACTACTTTGCTGCCTGTATCTTTTTAAACAGACACTTAAATGAATTTAAAATGCATCAAAAGAAATAATTTTCAACGTTACACCAACTGAACACCAAAAATGGTGTTCACTATCATCAAAAATGGTGTTTATCAAAACCAAAAATGGTATTCAGTAACTCCAAAAATGGTGTTCAGTAAAACCAAAAATGGTATTCAGTAACTCCAAAAATGGTGTTCAGTAAAACCAAAAATGGTGTTTATTAAAACCAAAAATGGTATTCAGTAACTCCAAAAGTGGTGTTCAATAAAACCAAAAATGGTATTCAGTAACACCAAAAATGGAGTTCAATAAAACCAAAAATGGTATTCAATAACACTAAAAATGGTGTTCAGTAAAACCAAAAATGGTATTCAGTAAAACCAAAAATGGTATTCAATAACACCAAAAATGGAGTTGAATAAAACCAAAAATGGTATTCAATAAAACCAAAAATGGTGTTCAGTAAAACAAAAAATGGTATTCAGTAACACCAAAAATGGTGTTCAGTTACCCAAAAAATGGAGTTTAATAAAACCAAAAACGGTATTCAGTAACACCAAAAATGGTGTTCAGTAACACCAAAAATGGAGTTCAATAAAGTCAAAAATGGTATTCAATAGCACCAAAATTGGTGTTCAGTAAAACCAAAAATGTTATTCAATAACACCAAACATAGTGTTCAGTAAAACCAAAAATGGTATTCAGTAACACCAAAAATGGCGTTCAGTAAAATCAAAAATGGAGTTCAATAAAACCAAAAATGGTGTTCAATAACACCAAAAATGGTGTTCAGTAAAACCAAAAATGGTATTTAGTAACACCGAAAATGGAGTTCAATAAAACCAAAAATGGTGTTCAATAACACCAAATATAGTGTTCAGTAAAACCAAAAATGGTATTTAGTAACACCGAAAATGGAGTTCAATAAAACCAAAAATGGTGTTCAATAACACCAAAAATGGTGTTCAGTAACACCAGAAAATGATGGTAACGAATAACGCAACACTTTTATAGTGTACGTTGCCTTTTGCATTTACTCAGATTTTAGCACAAAGAATTTTTAGTAATTTTCCATATACAAACTTTTATAGTTTGTGATAAGATCTTGGAAAAACTAAGCACACTGCACAAAGTGCCTTTTAGCAAAGAAAAGTCGAAATAGTTCCATGCTACCGGAAACCTTTTTAGCTATTTCAGAAAACTTCCTTCGCTTTTCCATATAGTTGTCGTTATTTTTCTCTTTTAAGTTCTCCGCATGAAATGATTTCCTAATATACGACCATCTATCATACTTAGCCATCCCGGAAGATGCATTTCAGAAACTGCGGTCCAGTTTTCGTTGATCCCGATTTTAGAAAGAGTTTCGTAAATTTTTCTATATACTGGAATTTTCATCTTTTGCAGTTCCGGAGATGAGTTCGACGGTAAATAAAAAAAAATAAGTTTCTGAATGCATTAAATTTATTTTGAAAAAAGATTTTTAATGGATAAATTGGTGAAACCTTTCGTTGAAGTTCATTTCTAGCGTTAAGTTACAATCATCGGAAATATATAGTTTGCTTAATATTTTGACAAACAGTAAATTACCAGGATAATTGCATTTTAAGTCCTTCTCTTAACTGGTATTCAAAATTTCAAATGTACAATATTTTTTGTTTGAAAACGAACTGTTTTATGACTAAAATGTTTTAGAGAAATGTGCATGACGAAGGTCTGTAGTTTTCAATCTCTGTGCATTTAAAAATCAATCATTTCTTATGCACATTTGATCGAATATTAATGTAGAAATATCCAATCACTTACATTTGACGTCACAAACGCGTAATATGAGGTAAATACTGGTTAATACATACTATTGCAGACACGAAAGCATTGTAAAACGTTACGTATAGAGATATATACAATGGATAAGTAAGTTACATTGATAAATACAGATAGACATACAGATACAAAGATAGAAATAGAGAAATAAATATTTTTAGAGACAGATGTAAAACATATAGATGGACTTGAAGTACTATTTATATCGCCCAACAACTTTCTTAAGCAGCCGCGGAAGGCAAATGCTTGACATAAAAAATGAATTTGCGTCACAGGCGGATATTATGAGTTTTTACAACCGGCAACGTCGCCCGCCGTGGCGGGAACCGTTGGTATCTAAAAAACGAACTAATTTTATATTTCAAATTAGTATTCCTAATTAGTATATTCCTAAATCACTATTCTTTGATTACTATTATTTTAAAAATTTCTATAAATGGAAACGTAAATTGTTTGAGTTTTATAGAATGTATAAAAATCAGTTTTTCATTCTGCGAGGAGTAATTTACAAATTATATGTTCAGTTTGTATATGTGTCTATTTCGATTATGTCAAGTTTCTGCTACCCAATTCCAAAACTTTTCAATTTGACGGAAAATGAATTTATTAATAAGTTCTTACAATAAATAGTAAGTGTTATACTAATAAAACGAACTTTGTGCACAAGTAAAGTTTAAAAAAATGGCACGTTATTTATAGCACAAATAATTATTAAAATGCAGACATGTTTCGGGATCTCACTGAAAGAGGGGATTCCAAGCAATCCCGAAACATATGTCTGCATTTTAATGCTTATTTGTGCTATCACAATAACGTGCTATTTTTTAACTAGTTATTTTGCCAAATAGTTTACCACTCTACTTCATAGATGGTGCCACTAAAATAAATTTTTTGTTTTGAAAGCGTTTCAACATTGCTACCTATGAGTTAACTTTTTAATTGAGTTAATTCATTTTCTCTACGCTAAGAATAGCAATAAT
This sequence comes from Octonoba sinensis, assembly GCA_038502835.1. Classification (NCBI taxonomy): domain Eukaryota; kingdom Metazoa; phylum Arthropoda; class Arachnida; order Araneae; family Uloboridae; genus Octonoba; species Octonoba sinensis. The sequence continues at coordinate 11,998,568 of CM076600.1, forward strand.
ATGTTATTCAGTATACATTTTTGTTTGGTATTGGCTTAATGAATTCCGTCTTTATAAAAATGAAGCTTATAAGACAGCATAGATTTCTAGCAAAAATATATTAAATCACTTTTTGTCTAATAGTCTTTATTTTCAATTTAACCACCAGTAAAATTTATCCCTCTTACTTATATATAAAAACGATCCGACCTTTACTCGAATTTCTTCTTCATTGCTCGTTTATCATGTTTGTCCCTCTTCATTTATTTATTTATTTATACCTCACCAATCACCACCGTACCTACCCTGACGAGGGTTTAACCGGATGTGGTGATTGAGAGGAAAGAACAGATAGAACAAGACAGCACAACAGATTTTAATATACAAAGAAGGAAATACACCCATGGCAAAGGTGGGACTCGAACCCACGCCTCTTTCTCTCCGCGCAGGGAGGCACCGGAGCCAGTCGATTTGACCGCTCAGCCACTGAGGCCCTTGTCCCTCTTCAACGCTACAAGAGGGACAAGGAAAGTGCTGATTTTTACTCCAAGAAGTAATGTACGTAGAACGAGAGGGGTTCCATGCTTGGGTTACTAAGACAAGAAGATTTCGTCACACCGATGACTTTATAAAATACCCAGGTCTTTACATCATTGCTCAAAATTTACAAGCGTAACGATGAATGTTGCATAAATTAATCACGTACCACAATCCCATCTTAATATTAATTCCAATTATCTCTAACTGCTGAAACAACATTAAGTATTAAACATAATCTTCAGTTTTTTTAAATGACACTCTTCGTTATATTTAAGTTCGCATTGACCTATTCCCTTCTGATGGTTCATTTTCGCAATATTTTAAAAACAATTTTTTTGCAGGGCCTGAATTATGAAACATCTTTTTAATTCGACTATTTGTATGTAAATGAAGAAGCGTTATTTCACAAAATATTTAAAAATTATTTTCAACCATTACCTATCTGTAACTTTATGTTAAAACTCAAAAGAAAGTAATTTGATGTTTAAAATGTTGATCGATTAATAAATTCTGCTCCTCAATGACAAAAAGGTGCCGGTAAAGTGGCCTCGTACGCCCAAGTTCGCAGGATCAAACCCGGCCCAAATCGGTGGATTTTCAAGATGCAGAAAATCGTCAGAGCCCATGTCGTATGATTATGAGGCATGTTAAAGATCCCAATTAAATTCCTAGTGCAGTTTCGCATCATTTAGAGCTCGGCTGCCGCCATTTAGTAGGAAACTGAGCGTCAAAACTCTGAAGTAGTAATGGCATCCGCCGATAGTGGCGCTACTTGAAAGGATGGATGCCGGCTTCGGGGAATGCACTAGGTCTGCAAAGTTTAGTGACCATGCGCAGCCCCGTAGAAAGAAAAAAAAGAAAATAACAAAAGGGCTTGAAGAAGGATACTTCTTCAAGCTATTCGTTTCATTTTTTAGCCTACTTTTCCGGCAAAAGTAAAAAAAATAATAATAATAAAGCATGAAAGAAGGCTTAATGTATCGAAAAATATTGTTAAAATTATAGACAAATAATACAAAGGTGGAATAATTGAATAAAGCATGAAAAATAAGATTGTGAAAGTAGAGTTTTGAGATGGGGGGGGGGAGTATGTGTCTGTCTGCCATCCCCCCCAAATAACTTTTGAACGAATTGTCCGATTCGAAAGATTTTAGTATTGCATTCGAAAGATCTCGGCGAGGACATCTCCTTTCCATATTTAACTGTTTGATTTGAGCAATTTTTGTTCAATTTGTAACAGTTCAAAAAATCTTAACATTAGCGCCTATATGCAAATTATGTAAACTCTGGGCGCAAGATCCAAGTTCCTATGAACAAGCTTATTGGAAGAAGCTGTCGGTGAGAAATTTTTTTTTTTGAACATTTTTTGTTCATTTTTGAACAGTTCAAAAGAGAAAAAAAAACTTAAGCGCCTAATGGGAATTTTCAATCCTGCATAAACCTCGACCTAACGTAGAACATGCACAGATACGCAGTCCACCCAGAACTAAACAAGTGGATATTTTAGGATATTTCTGAATGAATAAATGAGTGAATGAATATGCATAAACCGTTGAAAAAGGTGTATTTAAGGTAATTAAGAACTAAAGCTGAATGGAAATAGCTTTATCGGAAAGCTCTTTTGACGTAGAACAGATACGAACATGTACAGATACGAATTTTAACCAGAACTGAATGAGCCTATTTTCCTACAAATTTTTTTGATCGGAATTTTTAAAGATATTTTATAATAAATGGATGATTAAATGAATGAATGAATAAATAATAAAATAAATAAAGGAGTGAATAGATGATAAAATAAATGAGTGAATGAATAATAAAATAAATAAAAGAGTGAATAGATGATAAGATAAATGAGTGAATGAGTGAAAAAATAAATAAATGAGTAAATAAATACATGAATGAGTAAATTTACTCATTCTTTAAGGATTGAATGAATACATGAATGACTGAATAAATGAAAGAATGAATGACTGAGTGAAGGAATATATATTAACCATTGAAAAAAGTATATTTGAAGTAATTAAGAACTAAAACTAAATGAGAAAGAGAGAGAGAGATAGCTAGATTATAAATTTGAAGTTTGGTGTATACGGGAAAGTAGGCTCGTATAGTTCTAGATGGAACTTCTTGTTCCTTCTTCTTTTTTTTTTGAAGCTTAAAAATAATGAATTTTGTACCGTTAAAAACTTTCCAAAAACTTTTTTATTCGCACCTTCATGTTATTTAGAACACATGTTATGTAGGAAATCCGTATCTCGTTAAAATTTGCATTGGATATATGTGCGGCAGAGAATGGGTTAAAAGGATTGCTAAAGAATGCTCTTACTTGAAATTAGTTTCAACAGTTGGGGTGCAATAAAATGTTAATGCAATGCAGGGAGGACTGAAAAGCACCAAGCTGCTTAAACATTCACATTCCTATGCTGATTCCTTCCATAAGCATCGTTATTTGCTGAAGACATGTCATTAAAAATTCTAATCTTCTGTCAGCTATAACGTGACTTTCAATGCATGATCAAAATCAAGAGTAACTGGTCCTGCTGTCATCAGTTTTCATGAATTCCATTTAAAATTCAGTACATTCGTCAATAAAGGTTTGCTAAAGAATGATATTACTTGAAATTAGTTTCAAAAGTTAGCGGGTACTAAAATGTTAATGCAATACAGGGACGACTGAAAAGCACAAATTGCTTCAACTTTTACATGCATATGCTGATCCCTTACATAAGCATCATTATTTGCTGAAGATATGTCATTCAAAATCCTAACCTTCTGTAACGTGACTTTAAATACTTGATCGAAAACAAGAGAAAACTTATCCTGCTGGATGTTCATCATTTTTTATGAATCCCATTTAAAGTTTAGCATTTTCGTCACTAAAGGTTTTCTGAAGAATAATATTATTTGAAATTAGTATCAAAAGTTAGTGTGTAGTAAAATGTTAACGCACTGCAGGGATAACTGAAAAGCACAAATTGCTTCAACATTTACATGCCAATGCTGATTCCTTACATAAGCATAATTATTTGCTGAAGATATCTCATTCAAAATCCTATCCTTTTGTAACGTGACCTTCAATACCTGCTCAAAATCAAGAGTAAACTGATCCTTCTGGATGTTCATCAGTTTTCACGAATCCCATTTAAAGTGCAGCATCCTCGTCAATAAAGGTTTTCTTAAGAATGATATTACTTGAAATTACTTCAAAAGTTAGTGTGTAGTAAAATGTTAACGCAATGCAGGGATGACTGAAAAGCACAAATTGCTTCAACATTTGCACGCCTATGATGATTCCTTACGTAAGCTGAAGATATGTCTTTCAAAATCCTAATCTTCTGTAACGTGACTTCCAATGCATGATCGAAATCAAGAGTGAAATGGTCCTGCTGGATGTTCATTAGTTGAAGAATAAGTATTATATTACTTGAAATAAGTTTTAAAAGTTAGTGTGTAATAAAATGTTAATTCAAGGCAGGGATGACTGAAAATCACAAATTGCTTTAACATTTGTACGCCTATTCTGATTTCTTATGTAAGCTGAAGATATGTCATTAAAAATCCTAATCTCCTGTAACGTGACTTCCAATGCATGATCAAAATCAAGAGTAAACTGGTCCTGCTGGATGTTCATTAGTTGAAGAATAAGTATGTGTAGTAAAATGTTAACGCCATGCAGGGATGATTGAAAAGCACAAATTGCTTCAACATTTGCACGCCTATGATGATTCTTCAGATAAGCGTCATTATGTTCTGAAGATATGTCATTCAAAATCCTAACCTTTTGTAACGTGACTTTCAATACCTGATCGAAATCTTGAAATTAGTTTCAAAAGTTGGTGTGTAATAAAATGTTAATGCAAGGCAGGGATGACTGAATGTCATTAAAAATCCTAATCTTCTGTAACGTGACTTTCAATGACTCATCGAAGTCAAGAGTAAACTGATCCTGCTGGATGTTCATCAGTTTTCATGAATACCATTTGAAATTCCATACCTTCTCAATAGAGAGAGATTAAAAGGCCATCTATCGTTACGAAATCTGTCACTGAGGGAGATTGCGAATGTAATGTGATGAATTTTATGAGATTACTTGATGAATAAAGATGAGAGCAATATCATTGACATAAGACTAGGAAATATGCATACATCTAAAGGAATTTAATCATCCTTCCGGCAGAGTCCCTGATTATGGCTGCTTCCAAATAAAGAAATAATTATCAAACATTGATTGCATAATGTTGAAGATTGAGTCTCATTTATTATTTTCGTTTAAGATAAATAAAGAAAAATTGTTACAAAAATTAAAAAATTAAACCTGAGCTAGAACCTTCATTGAATGGTGTAGATAGAAATTCTTCAAGGGAGGATGTTACGTCATTATGCTAAATGCAAGATAGTTATTCCGTTTTGGTAATCCTTTGTTGTTGCCATGACAGTATCGGACCTACTGACGCTATACTACATTTTCTATTCTATTTTATTTCATTAATTTATAGATTTTGCTCTATTGTGGCATTGTTTATACAACATATTATTTTCTATTCAATCATGGTATGAAAAAAAAAAACCCCGCACGAGTTATGTCTTAATTGGTACTTCAATCTCTGAACAAAGTCGGTTTTCAAACGAATGTATGCTACAGGTATTATTTTAGCATGTATAAGTAGTTACAATTTTAAAAGTAATTTACTTAAAATTGCACTTAGAAAAAAATAGATCTAATTCAAATATAAAATTTAATTTAATAACAAGATTGACAAAAATGCATCAGAATAAGCTAAGGCAACGAATAATCACACTTTAAATTCTAGGATCTAATTATCCGAAATTCGTTTCTATACTTTAATTGACGAACTTTTTGCATGACACTTGAAAAAGGGTTATCCAAAGTCTAGTACGATAAAGCATAAAAATCATGAGCAAAATTACCATGGGTTGCCAATAACAAAGCCACACAATATAAGTGTTTTGTGATAGACTAAGTCGGTTTTGTGTATTGCAAAGTCTGCACCTACGATCGTATTTTAGTTTCTATTTCTTTTCCTTGTCATTTTCTAAGTGATTGCCTATATGCAGCAAAATTACTTGCACTTCGTTTGCAATTTTTGTAATTTCTTTATAATAGGATACTAGTTTGCTAAGTAATTGCATATTGGCTGCAAAATTACTTCATTGCATGTCGTATGAAATTTTCGAGTTTTCTTTGTCATAGTTTGCTTGTTAATATCAAGTAAAATTCTTGAAACGATGCACGAAACGACTAAGGTTCTTTTTCTTCTGAAAAATGTATTGCAGATCGTACTTAATAAAAATAAAATACTATTACTAATACTACTACAAAAAAAATAATAAACAATATATGTATTTAGTGATTCTGGATCAGTTTCACAAAGTAAGGATTTATTATTGATTGTAAGAGTCATTAGAAAACTGTTGTAAGACAACTAGAAGCGCTAATTAGAGCTAACGGTAATTAAATGATTAAAGAAATTAATGTGAAAAGCATCGATTACACATGTTGTTGGAGCGTAAGTTAGATACAACCGTGTTTAATGACGCGTGAAAGAGCAAAAAATGTAATTAATGCTAATCTATTTTTTTTTTTTTTGCTGCTGTACTAGCTTATTATATTTTATCGTATCAGGCCAGTTGAGGAAGTTGACGGATTAAGAAAATAATCAATGGATGATAAAAGTGCTAAATATCTGAGCTAAAAAATGCGTTTTAAAGTACAAAACTTCTGACACAACAGTGCATTAGGGCATAATTTATGATTAATTAGAAAATGCAATATTATTTACAAGATTGCTAATAAATGTCGCACTTCCTGAAATAATCCCTGAATAATAATAATAATAATAATTAATTAATAAACAATAGCAGTAATAATAATTTTACTACTTATAAATTTTATTTCACTGTGATTAATGTAAACTAAAAAATAACCCTCTAATTCCCAACCCCGCCTCAAGGTGGACGACGATAACAAAAGTTGGGCATTAGAAGGTTAACTGATAAGCCAAACAGAGAGAAACCGGGGAATTAGCGGACATTTTTCAAATCGCTATCGTCAAGTTTGTACCAGCAACTCTATTTTGTGTGACATCTTTTTGGACACTAGGTCTACCTAGTAGCTGCGGAGGAGTAAAGAGAGCTTTGAACGTTTTTCAAGTGCTCTAAAAATGTATGACATTTTTTACAACTTTTAAAAATGTAAAAATCGCTGCTGTTAGGAACGTATTGCATATTATATGTAAGCACAATGTTTTTTCTCTCTTCAATGCAGTTACAACATCGAAGGTTGACTGACAATATGCATACAAAGAATACCACCTTATTTCAGACAGTAATTATATTTTGCATGATTGGGGAAGGACGAATAATTTGCTAATTGATTTGGCGAAAACCAGGAGAACTCCTTTAAGGAAACTCTAGGATTGTCAGGTCAATGTGTCAAAACAAATATTTCATCCCTTTGTTCCTCAAGGCAATAATAACTACTATACAGGGATTCAGCCCCAAGACTTTTTTTCGTTCCGAGTTGATTGCTATATTATTTTTTCGCTATTCAGCAAAACAAAGACTAATTAACTTAGAGCCCCTATATAGATGGGACAACTCATCCGAAATTTTCGATCAGAGTGCATGTTTAACGTGGTTTTCCCTTCTGGCATGTACTGCCTTTTGGCGAAACTTCCTTCGCTCTGGCATTTAAGCTTTCCAATTTGACGAGATTTAGTAATGGAGGCAATTCAAGCAACGTCATTTGTCACGTGGCACCCATGAAAGCAATCTAAACAATGGAAGCTTTACATCGAGTTCGAAAACTCTGAATAAAAACTAGGACTAAATAAAGTTCTTCTACATTACATAAAATTAACACTAAATACAACACTATAACTATTGTAATAATTAATAAATTTCTTTTATAATAATTAAATTAACTGTAAATACTGCGTTATAATAAGCAAAAGCTGTGTAAATAGTCTTTTAAGATAACTAATTTTGCCTAGTGAACTCCACGTAGAACTCAACTGAAAATCTTAGTAAACAAAGAGCGGATATCACGTGACAACGATGATCGCTCATGAGTCCCTCTAGCCGTGAATTGCCTCCATTGGACATAATGCGTGAAACTTCGCTTTGGCAACCTTAGCTTTTCAATCATAAACAAAATCCTATACTGATGCGACGCCTCGTATATATAGTGGTATTAGTAAAGTCCTAATCTTGCATTAATAGAGGCCTATATTGCCAAAGATTTATTCTTAGTTGTCTGTTGATATCGTTCTCCTTCTAAATTTAGCATTAGTTTTAGTGACGAAATTATAATCTTTGCAAATATTTCCAGACCGCCATAATTTTTCTCAAATCAAAATATGTTTTCTAATGGACTACGTAACATTGGTCCTTAATCATTGCAGACCTTGTTCATTCCCAGAGATTGGTACCAACTCTTTCAGCGGCACCACAATAAGTGTGGCACCATTGCCGCAATTTTTTTAACGCTCAATTTCCCAAACAATTTTGACGCTCTATTTGCCAATACAGGCGGCACCTGAGCTGTAATGGGTGCAAACTGCTATAGGAATTTTAACTTAGCCGAGAGTATCCACGCCAAACTGATACTCAAGGGCTCTTCAACATGCCGCATGATCATACGACATGGCTGCTGTCGATTTCCTGCATCTTGAAAATCCACCGATTAGGGCCAGGTTCGATCCTGCGAACTTGGGCGTACGAGTCCTTTCCCCTTACCACTACGCCACCATGCCGGCACAAAAACAGAATATTACATCCTAATTTTCGTTAACCTTGACAAGTTAATGTTGTTTTGTCCTCGCGCATGGCGAGGAAGAATGGGTACGGTGCTCCTGAGTCTAACGGGGACCTTGAAGGCAGGAGTCCGATTTCCGCCCCTTTGTAAAGTCTCTTAATTTTTTGAACCAGCTCCCAGATGAGAGACCGTCACCTGGAATTGGCACCCCCAGAGGTATCGTTTCACTTGGAGGACATTGGAGCCACGACCTATTTAACATGCATAAGCTCCTTTTAGCGTACACGGCCTCACAGGAACCAGCCGCGAGAGGTTGTCTCGTTGTCACCCTGCCAAACACTGACAAAGTCGATGTTGCTTCACTTTCGGCGTTCTGCGGCAACCGAGCGTCTACCGACTGGTCCACTGCGAGACAACCTTGTCAAGTGGTTAGTGTTAACTTCCGTCTTAGTCAGTGCTCAACTTAATATGTTTGAAGCTGATCACGTGATTTCAAAATCTTAAAATATATGGAACGACAAGTGCAGTTATTATAAATGCCGTTAGTTAAACTTATCGCATGACAGTTAAAATCGCTAACTGTCAACCGCAAGAATCTTGAGACAAATACAGTATATAATCTGTGGATGGGTCACAGCTGCGAAAGGATATCTTTTACACAGCCTTCAAGATCTCCCTGCTTAGGGGATTAACTGTAATTTATTGATACCACGGAATTTAGGAAGCCGAAATGCATAATGAAGTTTTGCCGTGTGGAAAGGGGCTTTTCTGGAACTAATGACCAATAGAAGGAAGGCGACATTCCCGCATTCCACGATTTCGTTCAATTTCAAAAGCGAAAGAGAATTAATTATAAAGCCGTAGGAACTGTTTGAAAATGTCAAAGTAGTTTGGTAAAGTTGTTCATAAAGACGTTGTTTTTTTGTTCGTGTAATAGAAATCCCAACGGAAACATAAATGAAAAAAAAGGGCGAAGTTCGATTGAACAAACGCCAATCGGAGTGGTCGATGTCACCGATAAAAGAATTGATATCTAATGGGTGGCATGTTCCTCAGCAGATACTTTAATCATATCTGTAAAAGTCTACAAAGCTCTCTAATTCATTAGGAAACAGTTTGTTACTTTCTTTTTCATATCGGATTTCTAACTTGGCAAATTTTAATCAAAGTACAATACATCCAAAAAACTAAACTTCTCCAATTAGAAATTTTTAATATTTAGTAAAATCATGTGGCAAGCTATAATAGTTAATCTCTAATTGTCTCCTTATCGTTTTTTTTGAGCGTACTTTATCTGAATTAAAACTTGCCGAGTGAAAAAATCCGACTTCAAAAAAAAAAACATTGTTTTTAAATGAACTAGAAAACATTGTATACAGATATGATTAAAGGATTTGCTGCGGAACTTGGCGCCCGTTAGATATTAATTTCTTTTTCGGTGGCACCGACTACTCCGAAGGTCATTTGTTTTATCTAACTTGGCCCTTTTCTCACATTGTGTTTTCGTTAGGGTAACATTAATTTTTGAAAAACTAAAATTGTTTTTAGATTGAAGATAAGATATACTAATTTAAACTAAGCTTAACTGTCCGTTATGTGGCTTGTAATTTAGTTAAAGATGGTTAATATGTTTTCGTCGAGTCTCGAAATTTATGATGAAAGCAATTACTATGAATGTTCTAATTAGCTTACAGGTTCTTGAAGGTTTTTATCCTTTCATCTGCTGCAAAGAAATAAAGGCTTCCAAATGCTATAAAAATATCCCGTGTACAAGAACCATTTTTGTTTTCATATTAACAACTGTATATTATATGCGTAAGGTTAAAACAAAAAAACGAAACGAATTCTGGAAAATTCCCTTCGAGGTGCACTGCCTGAACGCTCATGATTGTAAGTTGTTGACTGAGGATAGCACACTAGACAAATTGTCAGACAAAAAATTGGAACTGTGCCCTATACAGGAAGGGATTCTTGTAAAGCGATTTTAAATAGACTAACTTCAGTAACTGCAAGCTGTATTCTGTAACTTACATAAAGTAAATAATATTTCAAAGAATAGAATGTTCTATGCAGCGAAATATTTTTAATTTTTTCAGCAGGAGAAAAATAACCATCTTAAATGAGTGCTAATTATGAATAAAATAAAAAAATAAAAGAATCGTTATTCCTTGATGAGAAAATGATATTAATTCTTATTATTGCTTGAGCGTTTCCACACCTAGTACAATATATTAACTAAACATAACGTCCTTTAACTAATCCTATTAGAATGTTGTGTTTATGGGAGCGTAACAGTTGTTTGCATGGCTAAACCCAAATATAACTATTCTTATCCATCATTACTTTCAAACTTGGATAAAGGATTAATCGGGGAAATATTCCATCGTATGTTGTGAAATGTAATTTTCGCTTCAACATTAGAATAAGCAGATTATGATTACATTTAACTCCCCCACGCAAAATAAATATTTGCTGAAATGCGTTTTGAGAGAATATTGTAAACATGTTTTAGGAATCTTGCGTTTGAGTATTCTTTGAAGATAAATATTTATTGTCTTTAGATGATACCTTTGTATAAGGAGTCGCTTCAAAATTGAAAAAGAAATAAATAATTTTTTGAATATTTTTACGGTATTGACGTGCGGAGGAGTATTTGAATTTTTCTCTTGTCTTTGAAATATGAAAAAATCAGAAAAGAAAAATTTCGTACCTCTTAATGTATGAAAACACGACCACAAATCTTGAGCAAAATTGTTTTTTTTTTTTCTTTTTCAAAAGTTATCCTTCCTTTTTTGCTTGCTTCTTCCTGTAAAGTATTATATCCATCATGTGACGCTTGTAAAAACAAGCGTCACATGCCGTTTATAGTCGGTAGTGACGCAGTGAGTATAAGTCATATATTGCTGTTGTTTCTAAAGCCACTTGGGTATCCAAGCTCCACTCTTCACAGAGCGAACTGGAACTAAGGCAATAAAAAGCGCCTTCTAGCACCACAATGGTGGAAGTACGAGTTGGCTCAATAAGTGTTTGGATAAGTGATCAGATGGCGCCACTACTAATACGTCACCTTAATTTTTTGACCTAAGAGTAAAGGAAAGGGAAATTCTATTCCCTCCGGTACTCTCAGAACGAACTCAGGGTGCACGGATTTTTCATGCACGTATCCCCAAGTGTACATGGGTTGGGTCTTCAGCGCGTCGGGTATCAAACGCACAATCTTCCGGTTGGAAGCCCAACATCTTAACCACTAGGCTACCACGGCCACGTAATATTTTTGTTATATGTTTAAAAAATAGTACAATGGAGGCAATTCACCGCTAGAGGGACTCATGAGCGAACATCGTTGTCACGTGATACCCGTTCTTTGTTAACAAAATTTTCAATTCAGTTCTACGTAGAGTTCACTAGGCAAAATGAGTTATCTTAAAATTAATTAGACTATTTTCACAGCTTTTTCTGATTATATCAAAGTATTTACATTAAATTTAATCATTATAAAAGACATTTATTAATTGTTATAATAGTTATAGTGTTATATTTAGTGTTAATTTTATGTAACGTAGAAAAACTTTATTTAGGCTTAGTTTTTAATTAGATTTGTCGAACTCTATGTAAAGCGATGCAACGGCTTCCTCTGTTTACATTACTTTCATCACTGCCACGTGACCAATGACGTTGCTTGAATTGCCTGAATTAGCAAAAAACAATCGTCTTACAGATTCGTTTCGTGCAGCTTTTTAGCCAACTGATAAATTTAATAACCTATTTTCGTGCAAAAAAGTTTTCCGACACCCGTACTAGTTTATATTTTGACTTCATACAAAATATTTTGTGTCTTTCAGGGAATATTTGATGCCAGACATAGATTCACGAATTCGAAGATATCTCGACGTGATATCATTTCTCCTGGCTTTTAGAGAAATGGAATGTAGAGAATAAAAAATAGCGGTTTCGTCCTACATTTGTGGATCAATTTTAGGCCATGAGCACTTCTTAAAAGAGAAAACCCAAGCTATAGCCTTATGCAAGTCCATATTCCACCCCAAAGGTTTTCTAAAGAAGACAAAAAACTCATTTTTCGGCTTTTTTTTTTTTTTTTTTGTCACTGAAAAATGAAAGCAGACTGTAACATCAATACAAAGGGAGGAAAGTTTATTTGCTTCCTGTTGCGCTGTTCTTTATTTGCTTCTGCCTCGCATTGTATTTTTCTTTTGAATTTTATACTGGAATCATGTTTTCAGTTTAACGTGAAACATCTAAGCTTCTTCAGAAATGTTTTTATAGCTAAAGAATTTCAAACTATCTAAACAAAAGGGGTATTATATTCTTAACATGCGCAAGCATTTTCGAAATATATGCAGGAATTAAAAAAAAATCTTCAAAAGATTACAAGATTAAACCTCATCTGTCTGCCGGAATGTGTTTACATTATTGTTATATATCAATGTCAGTCCCGCAGTGGAGCAGTTAGTAGAACTCGGTTCCCAAGAACACCGAAAGTAAACCAACATTGACCGTAGTCAGTGTTTGGGAGGGTGATCATCTTTCGCGGCGGATTCGCTCGGGGTCCGTGTACGTTAATGGGAGGTGGTGCACGTAAGATCCGTCGTGGTTACCAATGTCCTCGATGTCCAGAGAGTTTGTGGGAGGTTCGAAGGAGGACAGCGCTGCAGCCACACCCCCTTGTATTGGGGGTAGTCTGAGAAACCGAAAAGGTACAGTCAGTATGGCCGTAGCTAGCATTGGGTACCTTTGGGGGTGCCAACCTAAGTGATCATTTGGGGGTGCCTCTCTCATCTGGGAGCTAGTTCAAAATTAGGAGATCTAACAAAGGCAATGGAGCAACGTACGAAGACCTCTTAATATGATGCTAGAAGCATTTAGAATGGAATAGAATATCTATGTGCACACTTTTATGCAATTTGGATGAATATCATTCAGACGCAAGACTCAATTCTTGTTTTTCTCATAATTTTTCAAATAATTAGAACATTTTTTTGTCAATAACATTTTTATTGGCTTAATACTTAAAATATAGTCAATATATACATAACCTATGCTAAAATAGGTTCAACTACAGTGAAAAATTAAAGAAAAAACTTTTATTTCAAAGGTCCTGTGTCCCCTAAAGGAGTTGTTTGAATCGTGATCTAGAAAAAAAAAGGAAGTGTTGGCTACCAAAGATAAACATGCATTTCTCATCTTTTTCATAACCTAAACATTGACATAATGACTTGCCTTATTTAATATATTTTTTTTTAAAATGCATATTTTTAGAGAGATATTAAGAAAATCGGTGAGTTAATAGTTACATCTTTGGATTTATTTCAACCGAAGGTGCATGTAAATGTTAGCGGAAACGCACTGCACAAGTGTTTTAGAAATACATTAACTGCTTCAATTAGCTGTTCTTGTTGTTTTTACAAGAACAGAAATGGTATATCAATAACCGCCATTCATTGTCTAAACTTCTTTCCTTTTATGTGAGGGAAATGGTTGCATTTAGTGTAGTTTTATAGTATACCACAATGCTGTCATTAACCATGTTTTGATAGCACCTTACTACAAGTGTTGATCGAATCTTCTCAATTTTAAATAAATAAATAATAATAATATACAAACAGAATTTGCAAAAGATAATTTTTGCTATTTTTAAACATAACTTTTCTCAGTATCTAAGCATATTTTGTTGTTTTCACCTACAATATACAACAAACATTTACAAACCATTATTTTTTCCCTTTCATTATTTATTCTGCCATTTATTTTGACATAGAGACAAGCAATTTGTTCACAAAAATGAAAGGAAATTGGGGAATCGATCATCTATCTTTTCTTACATGCTGTCTAGATCTATAGAAGGGGTAAATTCCACCAATCAGCAGCCCAATTCCCTTATGAAATCATGCATGATTGATGAAACTCATTCAGTAGAAAAGCACTCGCGGAAACAGAGGAAGTTTTCCGCATAACTTTCCAACTGCTGACAGTCAATTTAAGAAGCTTCCTGTCATAAGAGAGTCGATAGTCAAGTAGCAGCATAAAAAGCATTTTAAGAAAAGTGCGTTTATGTGCTTTAAAAGTTATGATTTTAAAATCTATTTTGGGTTTCTTAATTATTTTCAGACCCTACACTTATAAAATGCATCAAATATAGAAAACAGAGAAATTTTCTAGCATAACTTTCTAACTGCTGACAGGCAATTTAGGAAGCTTCCCTTCAGAAGAGAGTCAAGGTCAAAGAGCAGCATACGAAATATTTTTAAATAAACGTGCGTTTCTTAAATTCAGATGTTATGTTATTAAAGTGCAATTTTGATTTTCTATGAATCTTCCGACTCTACACTTATAAAATATATTGAATATAGAAAACAGAGGAAGTTTCCTGCTAAATGTTCTAACTGCTGACAGTCAATTTAGAAAGCTTCACTTCATAAGACAGTCAAAAGTCAAAGAGCAGCATAAAAAATGATATAAATAAAGGTTCATAGAAATTATCTTTTTAAACACATTTTAGGTTTTTTCTAAATTGCCAGACTTTACATTTATAAAATACATAAAATATAGAAAACAGAGGACGTTTCTCGCATAACTTTCTAACTGCTGACAGGCAATTTATGAAGCTTTACTTCAAAAAACACACAAAATCAAACAGCTGCATAAAAATTACTTTTTTAAAAAAAAGTGTGTTTATGTGTGTTTGAAGTGATGTTTTTAAAATGCATTTTTGTTTTTTTTATGAATCTTCAGAGTGCTACTTATAAAATATATTGAATATAGAAAACAAAGGAAGTTTCCTGCAAAATTTTCTAACTGCTTTCAGTCAATTTAGGAAGCTTTACTTCATAAGCGAGTCAAAATCAAACATCAGCATAAAAAAAATTAAAAAAAAGGAAAAGTACTTGTGATATATGCGTTAGACGTTACATTTTTAAATGCATTTTAGTTTTTTCATGAAATTTCAGACTCTACACTTGTACAATACATTAAATATAGAAGGTAACCAATTCAGTTTACTTTCCAGTTTACTATGAACTGATGCAGGAAAGACAACTTTACAGAGAAAGTGGATAGAAATCTTGTTAAGAGTCCAACATGGAGTTCTACGGAAAACACGCCAAATATCGCCAAAGTGACACTCGATTTCACATTCCACTTTCGTTTGGTCGTTTCCAGTTTCATTTTAAAAGTATACTGATGAATGGAAAAGTAGGTTTTTGAACTAGAAGAATTGGTTTAATTTCAAGTACATTGCGAGAGATTTATATTGTAATATGATACAAAAGAAAAATATTAAAGATCCTTAAATCGAAGGAATACTGAATTTATGAAGAAATTAATTTTGATAATTAGTCCTATTCTTCAGAACAACTTATAATCGTAAAGCGAAGCTTTTCAAAATAAATTAAGGCTTTGTAGGATAAACAACTAAGCCTAAAATAAAGCATGCAAAATAATATACCCTTTATTCGATACATAAAGAAGAAGTACTATTAGCAGTCCTTTTGCTTTCAAGTACAGAAAAACAACTTAGTTGAAACGTTTTGACGGAATATATTTTGTCCAAACTACAGGATATTATTTTTTGCATGAATTTTAATAGAAAAAGAAATAAATAAAAAGATAAAAGATTTGAAAGCGATGTTTTTATTAGATTCTGCCATCGTTGCATGAAATTAATTTCGATTGATTTTTTTTTGCATACACTGCAAAAAATTCTAGTTTAACCTTTCAGCAAAAAATGGGGAAATTTAGCAGCAACATTTGCTGCTAAATTTCCCCATTCAATGCCAACATTTGCTACTAAGTTGAACCATTATAATGGTGTAGTTCCACCTAGCTTTACCATGAAGGTGAAACTAGGAACCATTATAATGTTATAGTTTCTCCTAGCTTTTCGATGAATGTGAAGCTAGGAACCATTATAATGGTGCAGTTTCACCTAGCTTTACCATGAATGTGAAACTAGGAACCATTATAATGTTATAGTTTCACCTAGCTCTACCACGAATGTGAAACTAGGAATCATTATAATGGTGCAGTTCCACCTAGCTTCACCATGGATGTGAAACTAGGAACCTTTATAATGGTGCAGTTTCACCTAGATTCATCACGAATGTGAAACTAGGAACCATTATAATGGTGCAGTTCCACCTAACTTTACCACGAATGTGAAACTAGGAACCATTATAATGGCCCAGTTTCACCTAGCTTTACCACGAATGTGAAACTAGGAACCATTATGATGGCCCAGTTTCACCTAGCTTTACCACGAATGTGAAACTAGGAATCATTATAATGATGCAGTTTCACCTAGCTTTACCATGAATGTGAAACTAGGCACCATTATAATGTTATAGTTTCTCCTAGCTTTTCGATGAATGTGAAGCTAGGAACCATTATAATGGTGCAGTTTCACCTAGCTTTAACATGAATGTGAAACTAGGAACCATTATAATGTTATAGTTTCACCTAGCTCTACCACGAATGTGAAACTAGGAATCATTATAATGGTGCAGTTCCACCTAGCTTCACCATGGATGTGAAACTAGGAACCATTATAATGGTGCAGTTTCACCTAGATTCATCACGAATGTGAAACTAGGAACCATTATAATGGTGCAGTTCCACCTAACTTTACCACGAATGTGAAACTAGGAACCATTATGATGGTGCAGTTCCACCTAGCTTCACCACGAATGTGAAACTAGGAACCATTATAATGGTGCAGTTCCACCTAGCTTTACCACGAATGTGAAACTAGGAACCATTATGATGGTTCAATTTTATAGTACCCAAATGTTCGTTGCAGCTAAAATTCACCACATTTTTATTTTACTTTTTTCTTTGGTGAAAAGTTGAACTAGAATTTTTTACAATGTAATTAACTCCTGAAAGCACGATTTTTTTTTCTCCAGTGCAAAAACTAGTGCAGTGTAAGCTATTCTTTGTAATTGCAGGTTTTCGGGAGGGGGAGGACTAGGGATCGGGAGGTGGGGAAAAAGTTACATTAACAAAATATATAATGCAAACAAAGTGTGAGCAGATCATGGGCAAACTTTCCGGTAACTTTCGCCAGTGTGAGACCAGAGCACTTTTCTAAATGCCCTCCGATAGCGCTTTAAATCCATACACATTTTGGCCGCAGTTTTTTAGATAGAGGACACTAGTTCTTTAATACTGCTTTTATAAGTAGATAGATATGGCAAAGATTAATGAGCTGAGTGTTTAAATTACATAAACTATTAAATTTTAAACATATCAGCAAACAAAATCTTTCAGAAAGCAAATTTTGACTAAAATTAAAACCTAACTAGTTCTTAAAAGAAATTTAAAGTTGATAGAGCGGGTCATTTGCGCCACCCAGCGGAGAACTTTTCACGGCCGTTTTTTTTTTTCTCATATCGGAGGGCATTTAGTATAGGGGGCTCTCTGGTCAGACATGGGCAAATGAGTTAAGTGGTTAAGAAGGGAAATGCAGAATTTGTGGCATTTTGTAAGATAACATTTCGTCCATTTTTCAAAGACTATTTTCGCATGTTTTCTTTTATAAATGAAAAAAAAATCGGGGATTTGAAAATTGGTCTACAAACATTTGATTTGTTAATACTGCATGGCATCATTTTTCTTTTTTATCATTTAAACAGAAAGAACAATCAGCTCCATTGTAAATTGTACACTAAATAAATGCACCTTCTGAAATAAATAAAGCATTCTTTGGGTAATGTAACCATAAATATAACACGTAACTATTTTTATATTCAAATACTTTTTCCAACGACTAACAAATTCATTTTTATCGCAGGCAGACTTAATTTCGGGGTTTTTTCTGTGATTCAAGACAAAAAAACTCTTCTCCCAAAATGTGGTTTCATTATAATAATAATTAGTTTTACTTATCTAAGCCTCGAATCTATTTTTTGCTTTCGCCGAAGAAAAATACATTTTTTTTTCCTTCTACATATGAACACTAGTAACTCTTATCATATTTTCCGAGAAGAACACGTTTAAGGTATTTTTATTCATTTAAAGCTGTTCTTTTTATTTTGTCGCCTTTTGGGAACAAAACTCATTATTTATAATTTCTTTCTGAACGAAGATTTAACGGAAGGAACAAAAACTAATAATATTAGAAGAAAGAAAACAAAAAGCAAAAAGCTGTTAAACAATCTTTTCTGCTCTTTCAGGTTTTGGAAGTAAACGCTATTTACGGTTAAAATAGCAAACCATTGAAGTACGTTATGAAGAATGCTTGCGCTTTGTTTTAAATTCTATTTCGGGGTTGTAACTTTATTATCGTGTCATATTTGCGGGCACTTTTAATTGAATTTTCAACGAATGAGAAGCAAATTACTACTTCAATTGCTCCAGCTTTTAATAATTCAGACAATTAATAGAACGACAGGAAATATTAAAACAATTTACGCCATATTTTTAACCGACTTCACAAAGGAAGGAGGTTATACATTCATATTGTATGTATGTCGTTTTTTTTTTTTGTTTGTTTGTCCACTCATAACTTCTTACCGGATGAACCGATTTTCATGCCGATCGAGAATGGTTTCCCATAAGTCCCATACCTTGGTTGACCATATTCGATAATTAGAAAAAAAGTTATGGGCTGAAATGTGGCAATTTTTTTGCTTTTTCCCTCCATAACTTTTGACTAAATGAACCGATTTTGATTATTTTTTCTTTGATCGATAGAGGGTCGTCTAACTCAAATATCGCACATCAGTTTGACTACATCTGTTTTTTAGAAGAAACGTTACGGGTGAAAAATAAATAGTTTTTCATTTTAATTGGAAAGGCTAGGCTCGATTTTTCTTTGTTGGGAAAGTTGTTAATAAAAATGAAACTTATTGTTAAAAAAGAGTTTGTTGCCATTAAGATGTCATATTAAAAGCAGTTATAACAAGAAATAGACTGAAGGCTTCTCTGAAGAAGAAATTAAGTCCAATCAGTTTGCTTGCTCTAGCGACCCTTTAAAATCGATTTTAAAACCAAATTTATCTTACAAACGGTTAATTTTTAGTGTCATTCCCTCAAAGGATTCCCCTTTTATATGTATATTTTAAAAATAGAGTATTTATATAAAAATGTACTTACGCTAAAAAGAATAAAATAAAATAATTTTTGGAAAAAAATCGAACCGACTTCACACTATAAATTGCGCTAAAAAGTAAAAAATAATATTATTTTTTAAGCAACTTCGATCCGACTTTTAAACATAATTTTTGAAGTCGGTGCAAAATTATGATGGATTTTGATGCATGATTCCTTTTGTAACTATGAACCAATTACAAATATAAATAGCGCAGAGTTTGCAAGAGTTTCAGTGTAAAATAACACATGTAAATATAATTAGACTGTCATAATTTTGCACCGACTTCAAAAATTATGTTTAAAAGTCGAATCGAAGTTGTTTAAAGAATAATATTATTTTTTTCCTTTTTAGGGCAATTTATAGTGTGAAGTCGGTTCTATTTTTTTCCAAAAATTATTTTATTTAAAGATTAATAGAGGAAAATTTGTTTCTTGTTTTATAATATAAATCTGACCTTTTTGTGATTTTCTTGACCTCTGCTTTAGTAGACATGTGTTCACTTAACAACAATGCCGGTAGGTCTGTCTTACGCACAAGGGGCCATTCATAAATGATGTCACACTTTGAGGGGCGAGGGGGAATTCGTGAAATTGTGACAAACTAACAAGGGGAGAAGGTAACAAGAAGTGTGCCATCGTGCTTAGGGACCGCTCATAAAGTTGCATAAGCAGGGATGTCACACTTCTTGTTACCCCTCCCCTTGTCACAATTTCACGAACCTACTCCCCCTCATAGCGTGACATCACTTATGAATTATCCCTTATTGAAGCATAGGGTGGGAGGTGACAAAGGGGGGAGGGGGTATGTTGAAGTGTGACATT
Organism: Octonoba sinensis; assembly: GCA_038502835.1. Taxonomy (NCBI): domain Eukaryota; kingdom Metazoa; phylum Arthropoda; class Arachnida; order Araneae; family Uloboridae; genus Octonoba; species Octonoba sinensis. Next base: position 12,018,795 of record CM076600.1, read on the forward strand.
TTGTGACAAAGGGGGGTGGGGCTCAAATATATTTGAAATAAGCTTGACATCATTTATGGACTGTCCCCAATGTGCCAAAGCGTGCTGCTTGGTTTACCTCTGATGTTTCAATAAAGCGTGACATCATTTATGGACTGTCCCCAATGCGCCAAAGCGTGCTGTTTGATTTACCTTTGATGTTTCAATAAAGCGTGACATCATTTATGGATTGTCCCCAATGTGCCAAAGCGTGCTGTTTTGTTTACCTCTGATGTTTCAATAAAGCGTGACATCATTTATGGACTGTCCCCAATGCGCCAAAGCGTGCTGTTTGGTTTACCTTTGATGTTTCAATAAAGCGTGACATCATTTATGGACTGTCCCCAATGTGCCAAAGCGTGCTGTTAGGTTTACCTCTGATGTTTCAATAAAGCGTGACATCATTTATGGACTGTCCCCAATGCGCCAAAGCTTGCTGTTTGATTTACCTTTGATGTTTCAATAAAGCGTGACATCATTTATGGATTGTCCCCAATGTGCCAAAGCGTGCTGTTTTGTTTACCTTTTATGTTTCACTATTTTGATTTCCATCTTAAAGGCTAGTAATAAACTACTATTTCATTAGTGAAGAATTCCATTAGGGAAGTGCTAATAAACTGAAAGAATCATTAGACTATTTTAATAACAGCTAAGTACAGTGAAACCTTATGTAAGTTAACCATTTGCGGAGAACCGCTTTGGTGGTCAACTTAGACAGGTGGTCAATTTATAGAGGGTGGATATTGTTTTTTGCCATTTCTGGCACTATGCATTTATTCATTTGTAACTAATTAAAATAAAGCTTCCTGTATTAACATTACTTAAAAATAGTGGCTAGCTATTTTTTCCACAATCTTCTAAAATATCATTAGGTAAATTTAACCTGAATGACTCACAGTGTATTCTATAGAACTTTAAAAGTAAAGTACTTAGGTAAAAGAAAGATGAATATCTTATTAATTATGTCAGTTACTTATTTGATGGTGAAGATTTCCTAAAAATGCATAATTTTCAAAATGGCTACATCAGACAAAAGCAAAAAGAAGAATTTTTAAAGAGAATAAAAGAATGCTCATATTAGATGGTTAACTTACAGAGTAGTTGAAGCAAACTTTATACTGATGTTTCATCGACCCAGACAAATATTGCTCCAACATTATAGTATAAAAAAATCCTGGATAAGTTATTTTAGTTTCTTTTATCTTTGCAAAAATAGATAAACACATAAATATTGAAATAATTAGGCTGTCAACTTACAAAGGTTTTCTTTTTTTTTATTCTACTAGGTTATTCATTCTACTCTATAACTAGGTTATTCATAGATGATGCGCAGAACAGTCTGCTATGAATAATTTCCAGGAAAAAAAATATTTCAGTTGCGCTATCTGTTAAGTGACGAGCTCGTAAATTAATCAACTGTTTGAATCAATAAGTACATGTTTTATACAACTAAATACAGTAAATGGAATGACCTAAAATCTAAGAGAACTGTTTGTAATAGAAATATAATTTCACGTTAATTTAAAGCACAAATGAACATTTGTGCTTTAAATTAACGTGAAATTATAATTCTATTACTGTTTACTTGCACAAAGTTAAATTATTAGATCGGTTTGTATTAGGCCTTGCTTTATTGGTAAGCTAGTCTTGCCACCCCAAATGTTAACTTCTTGCTTAAAAGAGTGCAAATTATCTATGGTAACAGACATACCACATATTTTTGTTAATTTGTATTTAAGTAGCAAGAATAATAAATTATTCTTATCAGATTGAAACATTCTCGGAATGCAACTTAGAGTATATATTACTGTTTTAAAATATCAACGCAGAAATTAGGCTTTTAAGAAGCAATTCTGAATGGTTGGATTACGCATCTCCAATTCCAAGTTTCTCTCATTTCATTTTTTAAAATAAATAAATAATTAAATGAATAAAAATAAAAATAAAAAGAAATTAAAACAAAATTTAATAATAAATTAATAAATAAAACTTTTTCATTAAGTAACATTTTTTAATTTTATAGTTTCTTTAGTAGGAACTGTCTAATAAAAAGCATGGTGAAATGAAAATCATTTAACGTTAATGTAAAACTAGCGGTGCCCACACAGTGAGGCCGGTGCTAAAAATTTAAAGAACGTCACCGAACGTTAGAGATAGGAGCAGCTCCTTTTTTGCCAGAGCGCTTTCCATGCTAAACGGAGAAAACATGTTCCCGCAACCCTCCTCCCCGCGGAAAATACGCCCTCTCCCCCCAAATGAACACTTAACTTGAAATCAATTCAAAAAGAGCCCCTTTTATATATTTAGCTAAAACTGACGCTCACTAGCCCCCGAAACTGGCAGTTCTTTGGATTGCTTTGCAATCGCAAGCTCGCCGGAAAATATCTTAGAATTACAAATTTTCAAAATTTCTCTTGGATATAACTCATGGATAACGTAATTTATAATTGCAAGCATCAACATAACTAGTTACAGAGATCAGTATATGTAAGGATAGGGGAAACTAGTTTTCAAATTAACAATATTTACATGTATACCTACAATTTTTATGTTAGGATTGTAAAAATCGGAAGGGGCGCAACGGCCTTTTCCTGACCTCTTAACTACCGGAAATAATTCGCACTATACTTTTATGTGAGATGATGGCTGTCAATACAGTAACTTTTCTACTAGATTCAGACTAGAAATCTGACTTGAAATATATAACGTACTACCGACGTTTCGCGAGCAAATTCCTTTCGCCACTTGATCCAAGTTATTGAACTGTCACTTACAGCTTTGCCTTAAATATATATTGCATTTTACGGGAGGCGGCAAAATAGCACCAATCTATCTCTTTTTTCCCCCGGAAATATCTGCAACAGAAAGATATATCTGTGATTTATATGTGCAATCGGATTAGAAGATACGATATCTATGGTGTTTCCTGACAAAGAGGTTTGGTGAAAAAGAAAGGTGCCAGTGTGCGCGTCGTTCTTAAGCCAAACGCCATTTTCTAAGCAGTTTAGAATTACCCTTGGGGACTGTTCATAAATGATGTCACGCTTTTCCTCCATATATTTGGCACCCCTAACTCCTTTGTCACAAAATGTCACACTTAAACATACCCCCCCTCCCCCTCCCCCGTATGGTGGCCGGGGATGATAGAATAGCCCCAACGTAGTTATGCGTGTCGTAAGAGGCGACTAAAATAGCAACATCCGATCCGGGTGACGTAAGGCTTGCTTTGTAGCATGACTATGGCCCCGGGTCGGTAAAGCAGGTCGGCAAAGCTCTGCCAGCCCAGCCCCTATGGCTGGTGCTGGTTGTCAGTTTGTCAGAGAGTTTGTGGGAGGATCGAAGGAGGACAGCGCCACGGTCGCACCCCCTCATACTGGGGGGTAGTCTGAGATAACCGAAAAGGTTCAGTCAGTATGGCCGTGGTTAGCATTGAGCACCCCCTCCCCCTTTGGTCACGTGTCACATAAGCACGATGTCACACTTTTTGTTATCCCCTCCTCTTGTCACATTTTGTTACAATTTCACGCACCCCCTCGAAGCATGACATCATTTATGAATGATCACTTGACACTTTTCCATTATCCCGGCACAAATCTCGCCAAGCAGACTTTTTGGCGACAGCACACGCAAAAAGTTACCAGCGGTGATATTCCGTTTGGCGTTGGTTTCATCATTATTGGCGACTTTATCGCCTGCGCCGGGATACTGGTACCCTACCCTCCAATTTTTTACAAGAATGCAAGTCTAAACAGTCTGACTTTAACAACAGCCAGTCTGCATGATCAATATGGAATCCTTCTAAATTCGAAGCTTGCAATTTTCAGTCAAATATAAGCATCTCATTATTTGTATACAATATTTCTCACAATTCCGATTTTCTATTTTGTTAAAAAATAAGTATGTGAAATGGTGTGCTATTGCCTTAAAATTCAGCCAAAAAAAAAAAAAATAATAAATAAATAAAAATTTGAATCGCTCGTGCAAATCAAAATGGCTCGCTTAAAAAGAAAACGAAAAACTTTAATTACGAATTCGCGTTAAATCAAATTCGCGTAAAAAAATGAACAAAAACAGAATTAGGTGTCTTTCACTTTCCAACTAGATCTGTTTAACCGAAATACACGTAATCATGTTCCACTATTTTAGCTATGGATTATGTGTTTTTCTGGGGATCGAACAATACATTAGCTTCAATCGTTATCTTCAAAGCAAATATAGAATATATAGGAGGGTATATTCTAAAGCAATACACAGTTCTATAATTACCGAACGTTCTACAATCGCATTCTCTTCAAGGAGTGTGTTCGCAATCTTGCCTGGATCTGACAGTTAAGACAAGCAGTGAATGTCGATTAAGGATAATGTCAAAGACGCAACAATGTTATGTTGCAAGTGATTAATTGCGCTCTGTAAAGTTCTATTCCACTGTACATATTTCCACAGTTAGCTGCTCATTTAGAATTCAATTACAATTAAGAAATACTAATTAATTAATGACGTACATGCGTTATTCAAGAAAATGCGATTGCTAAATTGGAAGAACGACATGAATAGCTTATTGAATCAATAAATTAGGGAGTATGTAATAGAAACTATAACGTTAAATATTGATAAATATATTCTATTACTTGACTGTATTAGTGTTTACTTGTTAAATCTAAATAATACTCAGTTAATTGTTTGATGCATGAGAGTTTTACAAAAAAAATATTTCAGTTGCGCCATTAAAAAAAAACATTTTAAAAAAAATACCATAAATTACCACAGAAAGGATTTTGTTTTATCACAGACACCTAAAATTTAAGATAACTGTTTGTATTATTTTTTAGCCTTGCTTTATTGGTAAGCTAGTCTTGCCGCCCCAAATGTTAAATTCTTGCTTTAAAGAGTGAAAATTACACAGACCTGCATGGGTCATGTTTTTTAACTTTTGATCGTTGATTAATATATATTTTTTCACGCAAAATAATTAGTATTTATCTAATTGTTTAGGTTCGTTTGTATGTAAAAAAAATATGGAAAAATGTCTGCGCGTAAGGGATTATTCATAAATGATGTCACTCTTCGAATCTTCGAAGGGGGGAGGGGGGTTCGTGAAATTGTGACAAAGTGTGACAAGGGGACGGGAGGGGGTAACAAGAAGTGTGACATCAGGCTTATTCAACATAACGTGACACGTGACAAAGGGGTGAAGAGGGTCCTTTGACGTGTGACATTTTGTGACAAAAGGGGGAGGGGGGTTAAATATATCGGAAAAAAGCGTGACATCATTTATGAACGGTCCCTAACCCAGTTGAAGCTCGATTTTACGAACCTATAATTAACGAGCATTTTCGATTTTACGCACAGTTTACCAGGCTGAAAAACTACTCTACTCGAAGAATTCCTTTCAATTTTAATGCTCTCGATTAAAAAAATTTTTTTCATGGTCCGCAAAATAGAGCGTCAACTGTACTTTCAAAATACACCTTATGTAACGTATCACTAACGCATTTCTCGAAAGACTTTTCGATTAAGCTATTAAGACATTTGCTGAAGTTCAGTAAAATTCGAGCTCTGTGCATCAGTCTCTTTTTCAGAGTGAATCCAAAGTACCTCGATTAATTTCTCCACTAATGATTATTCATCATATTAGTGTCATGTTTGACAGTCTTAACAGAAATATTGGATAGATTTAAGTGCACCTTAAAGGAAGTGTTATTCACTAAATTTTGATTAATTGCATCAGATTTTGAGTTCATAAATTTAAGGCATTGTCTTTTAAGGCATTTATCAATCACACAGAGTTGATTACTTGAAAATAAAATATAGTCCACTGTAGTGGCGTACCCAGAAATTAATTGTGAGGAATGCCTAAAATAAGCAGTTTTTGTGGCAAAAACTGAAGAAGACGCTATATAAATCTTATTTCCACTCTTTGAAACTGTTAGAGAAGGATTTAAATTTTAAGAATTTGTAATAATTACAGGGAAGGGGACATCCGTCGGGATAAGCCTCCTTCTCCTCACAGTGTTCGCATATTTTTAATCCTCACCCAATTTGATAAGGACCCTCCCACCAGCCTAACCTAAATCCCCTAAACACTAATCTCCTAAAACTATCTTCTAGAAAATGAATTTATTAGTTCTGTTTTTTAGTTCGGTGTACATATACCGGTGTATATATAGATAACCATCAACACGACACAAGACATCACTTAGAACAAAAGTGAATCTCGAGGAATGTCGGTAAATATCCGTGAACAAACTTATCTGTGATATTAATATTTCTTCCATAAAAGCTTCGCAGAATACCTGAAATTATTCTTTTCATAAGAAACGAATGAAAGACAACATGTGCTCTGCAGATCAAATTATGAAAGTCGCCTTGAGTTAGAAATTTCGGAGTTATTGAGACTTTCTTAATATCTGGCGGAATATTCCGCCTGAATAATTATTGCAACTAATTCATAGTGCACACCAAGGGCAACAGAGACGAAAGACAAAGACAGAGAGAGGGAGGGGGGGGGGTGGAATCTGCATGCGTCATTGATTCTACATAATTTAATAACCACACCCTTGTGTTAATTTATTGGCATTTTTTTATTGCGTTATTAAACGTTACCCTAAAGGACCATGATGAAATCATTAAAGTTTTAACTTTTTATTTTAAAAACAGAGAGCCACACACACAAACACTCATCCACACACACACACATTCACACACACAAATCCGCACACGCACACATCCATATACGCCACACACACATCCATACACGCATTAATGAACACTTGCAAACAAAATGAGGTTGCACTAACTGTCTTTGTGTTAAGTAATTAAACTGTTACTCGGGAACAAAGAATATTTCCGTACCTACGGTAACTTTTTCACTAAATTTGATTTTAGTTTTAATGTTGTGTGGTTTTAAGAGTATTGGACAAAAGCATTTTGTGTTTACATATTTATTTCTTATAAGTATGACGTAGATTTAAAAAAAAAAGTCGTAAACTAATAAAATATTGCACACCTTTAAAATATTCTTACACAATGCTGTTCAAATTAATTAGGACGAACATGTTTTTCTTGTCTAAGTTAATATATGATTACTAGTGATGTTTTCGGTTCTTTTCTAAACAAGTGGCACTGGAAGCTTAGTTAGTTCTCCTTAAAGACATGCTGAATTCTGTCAAATACATAGAAATATTACACAGGAGGTTTGTTATATTCATGGAAGGTTTCAATATGACTTGGCCTCTTGTCACACTTTGAAATCGGTACAGACTTTTATGCAGGAAAATAAAATAAAAGGGGTTGATTGACCTGGTAATTAACCAGACCTAAATCCTATTGAAAACTTATGTCATGTTATCAAGAAGCTTAGATAGAGTGCAAGACAACAGAAAAAACGATAAAAAGGGATATACTAGTGTGGTGCAATGACGATGACGTCAAGAACATTTACACTACACTAATGGAATATATGTCAAGAAGTGTTGAAGAGGTCATTTCTGTTAAAGGAGGACATACCTCGTAATAATTTTGAGAGAGTAGATCAGTCGGAGATTTATCAGTTTACTTTAAAAGATAAAGTTTTAGAAAATATTGTTTTCGTCCATCTGTCTCAATTAAACCGAACAGTATAGTAAATACGTAACCTTTAAACGCAAACAATTTTTCAAACTTTTGGTGTTAATGTACTAAGGCGTTTAAGTATTCAATATTTTCAAAGATTAGTCAAAAACTGTCAAAACAGTCTTGCAGAAGATTAATGAGAAATTAAACGATGAGAGATACGGTACCCGGAAAATGGTGCAGAGAAATTTTCCGAAATTGCTCTGTTATGTAATCAGTTGTAAACTCGCTGAGGATAGCTACAAATATTCAGATTTGACTCTTGTTATAATAAAAGTATACTATTTTATTCAAACATATTCACGTTATATGCATGTATGAGCAATGGAACTATAGTTATATGCTAGATATATATTATTCATCTTTTAAATAAATGAATTAAAAAATTGTTCAAAATTTCAACACTTGTCTTTTATTTTCTGCTCCTTTGTTCATTTACAGAAATTAATGGTCTAAAATAATATCTTAAGTATCGCGTATTGTGTATATTTGCAAAATTTCCGATTGTACCATCATGCATTAAAGCAATAGCTTGATAACTTGCAGAATTTCATTTGAAAAGTGGTTAGGCTTTCATTTCAAACGTACCTTATGAATATGTAATATATATGTATGAGAAAATTAAAAAAATCACCAAAATCAGTTCAGTTAGTCAACGAAAAAACAAAAAAATGACCACATTTTTGACCATAGCTTTTTTTTTAATTAGCGAAAATGGTCAAACGATGGTAAGGGACCTATGGGAAACCACTCTCGAACGATTAAAAAAAATCATGAAAATCGGTTCATCCGATGAGATTTTATGAGTGGACAAACAAACAAAAAAAAAAACGATATGCATACAGTTTGAATGTATAACCTCCTTCCTTTGTGAAGCCGATTAATAAAAAGTGATAAAAATGTTAATGACAGGCTTTAATCATCGTGAAAGTCTAAATATAATTGAAATGGCTAAAAGAAAATTACTATCAGCTCCAAGTATTGAAAAATCATGTGACTTATGTCGTTGGATTTTGAATTAATGGGACTTACTAATGCTATCTTTAGTAGAATATAAAGCTATTGCGCTAAATACAGCATAAAGCATTACATTTGCTTCGATACCGAACTAATCCATTTCAATCCTCGAAGCTCGGCATGTACTCCCTATTCCCATCCACTAAGTAGTGCTTCGTTATCAGTAGAATGCTTTGCTGTTATAAATCTGTTTCCCTATTCCTGAGGTTTGAAGTAAGACGATTATGGGTGGATTGTCTTTACCGGAACGTATTGCAATGTTGCGATTTAGTAAAGCTAACTGGCTGTACGATTGGAATTTCACCGGAATTATTTACCAACAATTAAGTTTTGAAACAAACTTTAATATTAAGCAGCTGTGGAATAATTAGCCAATTCTTTTGAGTAAACCTTAAGTAAAATTTGTAATATTTCATTGAGAATATTCTTTCTGTTTGAGAACAGCTCGACATGTTTTTAACGAAAATGCGATTAAAATGTATCGCTGTTGCAGAAGAGCAGTATCACAAAACTTTAACCCTTTATCTACTGCATTATGATTTGCAGTAATTTGTTTTACAGAAATAATTTGTCTAGGTATTTACACTGAAAATTAAGGGATTTACATAAATAAAATGATCAATCTATAAGTATTTATTTCTTTACAGCTAATAAGAGCCACAGAGTATTTACCATGTTAAATTAATTACATACACTTTTTAATCAAAATATTTCGTCAAATATATTTCTAAGTTCTTAACTAACACATTAAAAAATCAGTGACTTGATTCTTGAATTTTACTGCTTTTCTGGAGCGAAACTCCAAGGGAGCCATCTGAACAAAATGGAAGTTCAAAACACAGCATCGGTTTCAAAGCAATCTATGTTCTTTTCCTCGCTAAAATACTCTTTATAGAACCCTTGCTGATATGTATCCTGAAAAGGGGGAATTTAAACACTGTCCCGGCAAAGTACCATCAGAATATTGCTAAAAATGGTTGCTAGGATGGAATTTATAGAGATGAGCCATCTGAACAAAATGGAAGTTCAAAACACAGCATCGGTTTCAAAGCAATCTATGTTTCTTTCCTCGCTAAAATACTCTTTATAGAACCCTTGCTGATATGTATCCTGAAAAAGGGGAATTTAAAGACTGTCCCGGCAAAGTACCATCAGAATATTGCTAAAAATGGCTGCTGGGATGGAATTTATAGAGAATGGTACTTATAAGTGCCGTCAGTAGATAAAGGGTTAAGCTTATGGTGGAACAGCGAAGTAAAATTGTACAGGGGGGGGTTATAATTAAAATTCCCCTATTCAGGGCATCCTACAGCTAAAACCGTTCAACGGATTGACACCAAAATTGGTACGTGACACAGGAAGGAGTAAAAATAGTAATATCAACATTTATTGTAAACTTTTTCGTCCATACTATTATCTTGACATTTAAAATGAAAGTAAAGAAAGCTATAAGAGTTTATCTGTGCGGCAAAAGAAAAACAAACAAGTTTAGGTTATCATGAAATGTATATTTTTTTTTCATAAATACTGATATCATTATTTTTATGCCGTAATGGTCATTTCCTACGTTAAAACCCTGCTATTAGGCTAAACAGCGCCCCTAGAGGCCGTTTTTAGAACTTTTTTTTCATGATTCCTTGAGCGCATCTGGTATATAGCCCACATACCAATTTTGGTGTCAAGCCGTTGAAAGGTTTTAGCTATAGGATGCCCTGAATAAGGGAAGTTTAGTTATAACCACCCGGTATTTCGTTGGGACCCGGCATTTCGACCCATGGCGATGCAAACATAATCAATAAATCTTATTGAATAATAATTTAAACTAAAAAGTTTATAAAAAGATAATTTATTGAATTTTTTTTTTGACGATTTTGATGAAGAGAAAATTTAAAATCGAAATTACTAATTGGCGGTTCAATATTTTTATCTTGTTGTGATGTCTCATTTGTGACACAAGTTATAAATTTGAAAACAAGATAAAAACAGAATCTTATATAATAAGTAAACAAATAAGAAAATGAAAGAGAAAATTTTTTTCTTATAATTCTGCTCGAAACAAAGTGATCTTATTAAGAATAAATTAAGGAATAGTTAATCCGATCATTTTTAAATTCAACGTTTTGATATGAATTTAGGAAGTTTAACATATTTCAAATAACATTCTATTGTATTATGCAATTGAAAATTTCTGAAAATATTGCAGCCATTGAAATATATATACGGGCAAATGAACAATAATCGCAAAAATCTATTTTAAACTTCTCCTTCAACGTTCAATTTTTTTTATTTATTTCTTGTTGAAATAAGTTGACATGAAATTGTTTCAGAAGAGTAAAAACATATGCGCATAATTTTATTTAAAGGATGTATTATATTTTTCCTTAAAACAAACAAAAAACAATAATAAAATTCAATAAAATATCTCCAAGAATCGATACAGAAGCACAAACTTTTTAAAGAAAAATTTCCTCCTCTATTCATGTTTAGACAGCAATTCAAAAATCAATGTGCTACCATCAACTCTCAATATGGTGCACAACGCTGGACTGCCTAATTGATTGAACTATGAAATGTCATGCGACCAAAATAATCAAATCGTGACTCATTACCAGGATAATGAACTTAAAACAATTTCGTATAATGCATAATTCATTTCAAGACAGTAAGTCGAATCGATCATGAGTAAACCATTATGGTAACTAATGCCAGGCCACAATCCAATTTCGATTGTATTGCCATCAGGATAATTGAATTTATTATGCATTAAGTTATTACCATTAACTATATTCTGTCACATGAAACCCGATCACTTTAAAAATTAGAAATCAACTTAAAACTAAGCACAAAATACAGATTTTGTTCTTAGTTTTAAGTTGATTTCTAATTTTTACTTTGAAGCACAAATGTTTAACTTATTACCATTCTCTCTATTGGATCGCATGAAACCCGATCACTTTAAAACTTAAAAACCAACGTAAAATTAAGCCCAAAATCTGTAAATTTTGTGCTTATTTTTACGTTGATTTCTAATTTTTACTTTGAAGCCCAAATGTTTAACTTATTACCATTCCGTCTACTGGATCGCATGAAACCCGATCACTTTAAAACTTAATAATCAACGCAAAATGAAGCACAACATTTGCAATTTTGAATTGGTTTTTAATTTTTACATTGAAGCACAAAGGTTTAACTTATTACCATTAACTATGTTATGTCTATTAAATCACATTAAACCCGATAACTTTAAAACTTTAAAACCAACGTAAAATTAAGCGCAAATTTTGTGCTTAATTTTACGTTGATTTCTAATTTTCACTCTGAAGCACAAAGGTTTAAATTATTTCCATTAACTATATTCTGTCTATTGGATTTCACAAAACTAGATCACTTTAAAAATTAAATAATCAACATAAAATTAAGCACAAAATTTGCAAATTTTGTGCTTAGTTTTAAGTTGATTTTTCATTTTTACTTTGTAGCTGAAAATATTACATTTCATTTCCGATGACTTTAGTTGGATCCCTTATATTATTTGTCTGATTTTATGTGCAATTTTAAGTGCAAACATAATTTCTGCTAATCCATTCATTTAATAATTTGTAGGGACACCTTTGTAGACAAATTGCGCTTATGTTAGTGCTTGTGATGTGATTTTAAAATATATATCTCATCCCTAAATCGTACAAACGCGCAGGGGAACACTGAAGGCTAAAAAGAAAACAAAGTTAGGAATAAATGAAGGCAAGAAAGGCCTGACTTACAGGTATAGTCCATTTTGAGGTTGTACAATGAGCACAAAATCTTTTGTGCAAGATTTGTTTCTTCTCGCTTTCTAAAGAGCTGTTATTTTCAGTTTTTTTTTAAATCACAAAAAAACTGACTTTTCTCAAAACGTTGAAAAGCAATTGTGTTTGTATATTCAACTAATTCCAGGGCTGAAAGTATAGCTAGTAAGTATTGATCATTTTTATTGTTTTTTTAATTGAAAACAAGGTAATTTCTGCCAAAACATCATACCGAGCATAAAAAATTGTAAATTTCAGCAACTTTTCAAGGTTTTATAAATCTTTTACTTTATAACTCTTAACTACTGCGCTAAATTTATTGTTCGCTTTCATAATATTATAGCACGAATGTAGAACTATTTAAAAGCTGCACAATAAAAAAATTATATCTATCAACTTATACGATCTTTTCGTAATTTTTATGAAAACCGGTTAGGTTTTATGATTTTACGCTCGTGATCCATTTTTCACGATTAATCCTAACTTCAACGCTTAAAGCGATTTTTAATGAAATTATCAACTTATACGATCTTTTCGTAATTTTTATGAAAACCGGTTAGGTTTTATGATTTTACGCTCGTGATCCATTTTTCACGATTAATCCTAACTTCAACGCTTAAAGCGATTTTTAATGAAATTATCAACTTATACGATCTTTTCGTAATTTTTATGAAAACCGGTTAGTTTTTATGATTTTACGCTCGTGATCCATTTTTCACGATTAATCCTAACTTCAACGCTTAAAGCGATTTTTAATGAAATTATCAACTTATACGATCTTTTCGTAATTTTTATGAAAACCGGTTAGTTTTTATGATTTTACGCTCGTGATCCATTTTTCACGATTAATCCTAAGTTCAACGCTTAAAGCGATTTTTAATGAAATTATCAACTTATACGATCTTTTCGTAATTTTTATGAAAACCGGTTAGTTTTTATGATTTTACGCTCGTGATCCATTTTTCACGATTAATCCTAACTTCAAAGCTTAAAGCGATTTTTAATGAAATTCTAGCGAATTATCACCAAACCGAATCAATTATCACCGAATTTCAGTATTCTTTTGATGACTGGATTAATGAATAATAATCCGCTTATATTACTGACTGAACTATTGAATAATAATTATTTTATATTAACGACCGGATTATTGAATAATAATTCGCTTATATTAATGACTAAATTAATAAATAATGATTCGATTATATTAACGACTGGGGATTAATGAATAATGTTTCGCTTATATAAGGATAATGACTGGATTATTCGAACCTTAATGATTGTCATTGGATATTTAAACATTAACGATTGCATTGCAAGAAAACACGAATCTTCTTCCAACATGTATTAATTAAATACTGCTCTTTTTCAGTTAGAAACAGCTCTCTACTTTTTTCTGAGTTCTTTTGAATTTTTGAGAAAAAATTTCTGAATTCCAATCTCTGTAGGTTGGCAGATATGTCAAATTCCCTCAGTTTTTAAAACTTGCTATTAGTTAAAATTTCAATCCCAAGTCTTAGGAACTTCTATTTTAAAATGTATTTTGGTTAAATGTCCTATAAACCATTATTTAAAGCAAATTCGTTTTATACCTCAAACATAAATCGTCAAATATTAATAAGAGATACAATATTGTAAGAAAATTCATCGAACAATGTAATGGTTTGCTGTTATATCTATGACTTTTAAAATCTCACAAAAGCACAATTCTTCATAAACTAAAAAAAGGAACGCGAAATTAAATTCCATTCCGCCATTTTTTCCAACTAAAATCCCCGTATTCTTTCTCCCATAATTTAAAACTACCTCCAGTTTAGGCGAAGTTTCAAAGAATTTTCTTTCCTAGCGTGAGATACGAATTTTTCAGTATTATTTCTCATAAACATACAAGAAAAGGAAGAAATCATCCTTTTCGCTTTGTTCCAAGCGCTAAATTTTACTCCACTGTCACGGAATCTGGAAATTGTTATGAAAGTGCGTGGCAGCTGGAAATTCTAAAAGTAATAACTTTATGGTAATTAGTTACTTTTTATCTCGGAAATGAAATCTTTTTTTCATTTTACTACTTTTCTTAAATGCATAATCTGATATAAAGACTATTATACAGTAGATACTTTTGTTATTTTGTGAATAATTATAAAACATAAGGCTAGGTCTGATCTTTTATATAAATTAGTATATGAGCTATGCACTTTGACTGTATATTGTACTACTTCCTTTTTTGGCGATAATTTAAACTGGTAATAAAGAGTTTTTGGTACCTTAAATATTATTTCTTTGCTTTAGAACTCGAGATACCGATAGTGGACTGTAAATGTAAATTATACCAAAAAGTAAAAATAAAATTCATTCACTAGAAAACATCAAATAACACTTTTAAACGGTTTAATTATGAATGAAATATATAATTAGCTTCTATCACTCATACACTCGCATTGACTCGATTCTTTAAATTTGATAAAATAACAAACAAACAAGCAAACAACAACAACAACAAAAAAAACATGCATTTCAGAATTTACTTTTATAAATATTTATATTAGCAATAATAATAATAATAAAAAAAACAAGCTATTAAACTTATAAACTCGGTTGTATTTGAAATTTCCTGAACCGAGATAATAAAATACATAAATAATTGAAAAGAAAAAAAATAATTAAAGAAATGCAATAAATAAATAAAAGACGCGTAACTCAAGGTTTTAAATATTGTCAATTATTTATTAAGAAAATTCCTTAAGAGAATGAACATTAGGAAATTAAACATCACGTTTTCAATCTCTGAATTATAAAAGCAAAAGCTATTTTAAATAATAGGTTTTTAAAGTTAAAGTTATCAAACATTTCTAGATTTTATTTGGCAGCTTAACTGCTGTGTAAACGGTTCTTCAAGCCAGCAATGAAATCTGTGGAGTATTTATGTTCAAGCTGCTCGTAATCACAAAATCTGGAGTTAGCTGCTTAACCGGCTAGACAAAGATTGCCAGCGTTCGATGCCTAGAAAAATATTGCCAGTGTTCAATGCATAACAGCTAGAAAAGAATTGCCAGTGTTCAATGCATAAAGAAAGATTGCCAGTGTTCAATGCATAAAGAAAGATTGCCAGTGTTCAATGCATAACAGCTAGCAAAGAATTGCCAGTGTTCAATGCATAAAAAAAGATTGCTAGTGTTCAATGAATAAAAAAAGAATTGCCAGTGTTCAATTCATAAACAAAGATTGCCAGTGTTCAATGTATAACGGCTAGAAAAGAATGGCCAATGTTCAATGCATAACAGCTAGAAAAGAATTGACAGAGTTCAATGCATCACAGCTAGAAAAAATTTGCCAGTGTTCAATACAAAACAGCTAAAAAAATTGGTAGAGTTCAATGCATAACAGCTAGAAAACGATTGCCGGCGGTCGATGCAAAACGGCTAAAAAAAGATTGC
This sequence comes from Octonoba sinensis, assembly GCA_038502835.1. Lineage (NCBI taxonomy): Eukaryota > Metazoa > Arthropoda > Arachnida > Araneae > Uloboridae > Octonoba > Octonoba sinensis. The sequence continues at coordinate 12,034,657 of CM076600.1, forward strand.
CAGAGTTCGATGCAAAACAACTAGAAAAAGATTCAACGCGTTCGACACAAAACGGCTAAAAACAGAATGCTAACCAGCATTGACTAACATTGTTGCAAATTTTCTGGTTCTACATAAAAATCTACATACAGCTGTTTACATAAAAATACGTTTCAACTGTTTACTACGTAGTGTGAGCACCAAAAGCCACTGTTGACGTAAAATCTCATTTAAATATTTTATGCTCGTTAAATTTGAAAACTTAAATTCTGAGATCTGTGATACTACATAAATCTCAAAGCGCTTTTCAGTATCGCTTTTCAAAATTTCGTGTTTTATTCATAAAAATGTTTTGCTTTTTGAAATAAATTTCAAATATTAATCATTTTAAGAGAAGAAGAGCAAATAAATAAATAAAAATGAAAGAAAGAAAATAAATATATCGCGAACTCAAAGTGTAAAATCCCCAAATCTTTTGTTCTGTATTTTAAAAAAAATACACCTTCTATGTGCACACATTTTTTATCGTAAAATATAGTTGAAAAGTAAGTAAAAAGTAATACTTGTGACTATAAAAATTTGATGGTGGCCAGTGGCCAGTAAACCCAAAAAAGTTAGTCGCCTCTTTGAAACTGTTCGTCGCCACTTTGAACCATGTTTCAAACTGATCTCTCCTCCCCAACCGCGGTTTCATTTTGCATACAAACATGTGCATACATATACGAGTACCTCAAACTACACTTTTTACAAAATTACACAAGGCCCTATTTTGAAAGAAATAATAATAAATTACAAATCTTTTCAAGTAGCCAGCTTTGGCGACCGACTTAACATTTTGTGGTCGCCAAATAAAAATTTATAGTCGCCAATGGCGAGTGGTGACCACTAGTCTCGACTTTTAGTAAAAAGTAATTTAAAAAGTTATGAACCGGTTTATGGCAACCGTAAACCTAAAATATATAGTTCGGAGAGCCTGAATTCAATATTTTATTTTAAAAATTTAAAATAAAATTCCCAAAAAATCATCTTCTTTTACTAGTGCATTTTGTTTTTCACCACCCTACACAAAAATGTTTTTCATTGAATTTATCATATATTTTGATCGCAGAACATAAAATTCAACTGAAATAACTAATAACATTGAACTGAATTCTAAAGTTGGAAGAGTATAAGTTTTTATTTTAAAGCATTTTTTAACAAATAGTTTGCTTTGCTGCGCTATATTTACTCACAAAATAGAAATCAATACTTTATTCGCAGAAACTCCATTGAATGCGGTGGGAAATTGTTTGCGAACACGAAAACAATTTTACAACGCTCACACGCGCGGCCGTAAAAACGCAAACTTCTTTTTCATCTTATTTTTACAAGGCCCTTAGTACAACATAAAAATAAATACATTTTTTGAAAAAAATATATTCGTACCATCCATATAAAGGCAGAATGGGTGGTAATAAAGAACCCCGCTTTGTTTTTGACTTACTAGTGTTAAACTTACAAAAATTGCAGTGTTCTCTACTATAAGAATTTTTGGTGTTGCTCAACACCATGTTTGATGTTCAGTTAAGGTATGTGACTACCTTCGGAGCACTTTTTTTTTTCAAATATATGAATTTTAAATTAATAGCCCATGTTTTTAATTGAAATTGGATATAAAACTAATAATTTAAATAAATTTCCTATAAGTGTATCATTAACTTTGGAAATACAGACAATTTTCTGTAAAATGTAAGCGAAAAATTGCAGTTACGGAAAACCTTCTACTCAAAATTCTATTTAATACATTTCAATAATATTTATACAATACATGAATAACATCTTTATCTGTGTTATGAACTAAAAGATTTGCAATAATTTAAATAGTTTTTGAAAAATTGGATATTTTGTGACGAAAATCACTTTTTTAAAAAATAGTAACGGTATTTTTTCACGAAAGAGGCAATGAAAAGAATAAATACATATATATAGGTTAGATTTTAGTTCATAACACAGATAGAACTGAACAAAACGTTTTCTCAAAATTTGAGTTCAATATCTTAAAAAGATTCTTTTAGTGATGTTTAGCGTAGATCGAACTATCGCAAAACACAATTTCTCAGAAAACACATTTAAAGATTTTAATACAACCCAAAACAATTAACTTCCGTTGTAGTAATTATACTCTATCTTTGCTTCTAATTATCGTAGAAACAAAAACGAAGCACTTTCATTATCCTGAATGGTTAAGCAATAAAATGAATACATAAAAATTAAAAATCGAAAAGTTTCGTCAAAACAAGGATTTTTGGTAGTCACATACCTTAAAAGTCTTCGTCTTTTGATATATTTTAAAATTCTTTTAAGTGTCTGCCAAAAAAATACAAACAGCAGAATTTTTTTTAGCATATGCTGTTCGTTAACTCACTACGCATAAAAGTTTCATTACGATTGCTCATTTATCCTATTTTTATGGTAATGAGCATGCGCAATAAAACTTCGATACGTAACCGAGTTAAACACATTTCACGTGCTAAGAAACGTTATACTGTCTACATTTTTTTAAGACAGACACTTAAAAGAACAATTTAAAAATGAAACAATTTAAAATACATCAAAAAATGAATAATATTCAACTTTACACCAACTGAACACCAAAAATGATGTTCAGAAACACCAAAAATGATGTTCAGAAACACCCAAAATGGTGTTCAGAAACACCAAAAATGATGTTCAGAAACACCCAAAATGGTGTTCAGAAACATCAAAAATGTGGTTCATAAACACCAAAAATGATGTTCAGAAACACCAAAAATGATGTTCTGAAACACCAAAAATGGTGTGCAGAAACATCAAAAATGATGTTCAGAAACGTCAAAAATGATGTTCAGAAACACCAAAAATGTGGTTCAGAAACACCAAAAAAGGAGTTCAGAAACACCAAAAATGATGTTCAGAAACACCAAAAATGGTGTGCAGAAACACCAAAAAGGATGGAAACTAAACGCAAAATTTTTAGAGTGTTATAGTAATTACTAGCCTTATATACGTAGTCGGGGAAGCAAGATTTGCTAGAACCCTTGTGACGAGAAGGGGTCATTGCAACCAGTTTGAGAGCAATTTCTACGGCCGACTCCTTCTCGGCCACGACAGTTTTGGCACACAAAGAGCGGCCGACCCCTTATCTGTCAAACCAATTATATATTGAGCAAAATTGACAAATCAAAATGATATTCCAATATCCTCCTCTCTATATAAAATGTTGTACAGTGATATTAAATAAAATTGTCTCATTCCATTGAACCGACTCCTGGTTAGCCCGTCAGAGCTCGCATCGTGAGCAAAATACTCACATTAAGAAACAAAGAAGTATATCTGGTATTCTACTTCAAAAGCGAAGGTACTGCTCTTTCTAGCTTCTTCTTGTAAACTTCTCTTGCTGCTCCGAGGACTTTCGGAATCATTAGGTCTTTGTCTGACTGTCGTCAAGGGCGTTTGCAAGTCAGAGTAGTCAAGTGCGACACTTTTTTTCACTTTGTGCGAGTTCGGTGAAACTTTATTTCCCCCTTAAATGCGAGTGTTTTTCTCATCAAGCGAGTGCTCATGTTATTTACCGAAAACTAATTTCTTATTTTGGTTCATCAAATATTAATTCAAAAATGTACCTAAGTGAACTAAAATAAATAAATTACATATCATAGTTGTTGAATTATTAATTTTATTTTTACTGAAAAATTGTTTTTTTTTTCTCGAGAATTACGAGAAAGGTTGTTGGTTTAAAGGGCTCTGGCTAAAAATGCTTCTTATAAAACTTATAATACAGTAACCCCTCGTTATATCGCTCATTCGGATATATCGCGCTTTTTCTTTGTCTCCCGAAAGTTTAAGTTTGAGCTCTCGAAAGTAAAAATATTGCATTTCTCAGTACAGCCATTTTTCCTTCATTAAACAAAGCCCTCGAACAGGAATGCTTTCCTTTCTTCTGAATTTGTTGCAGTTAAAGCTGCAACAATTCTCCAACTTACATGCCTACAGAATGATTCTACTCAAAGTAGTTGACTTTTTACTTGACATTTCTTTTTGTATTGATCTTAACGCCCATTGAATGAAAGAGACAGATTCCTATTAATAATAGCAAATAAAACAGTTTAGTTTTATTTGCTATAATTATTTAAAAAGTTATCATTATACTAAATTTTTTACGTTGACATTCAATTTACTTGTACTTTTTGAGTTATTTCTAACCGCATCGGTTATATCGCGGATTCGGATACATCGCGCTTTTTTGCTGTCCCCCGACAAGCGTGATATAACGAGGGGCTACTGTATGAGCATACATAATTTGCAAAAACATTTTTTCTTACTTTTTAAAGTAGCATTTGGTACCTCAAAAATGAAAAGTACCTAGTTGCTTGACGTAATATTTCATGAAAATAATACACCTATATATTCTGAATAATATTATTATTTTGGGTAGTATTTGGTGTTTAGAATACATAAAAATGTTTTTCCGTCGAAAATATTCCATTTACTATATGTTTTTTGCAGTAAATAAGTGGTGTGAGAAAGATTCACAAGCGCGAGTACACAGGTTACTCATTTTAACGCGAATCCTTAAAGGTTAGATCTAAAGCGGTTTCTACGCAACCAGCAACTGTAGCAGTACAAGAAATGAGGCTGAATTCGAAGCCTCTCAAAATATCAGAACAGGATAAAAAAAGAAAAAGAAAAAAGCGATTCCACAAAAAAAAAAAAAAGAAAAAGTTCAACAGCCTCAATGATGCAACAGAGACCTATATAGGTGGCTACTGAATCAAAATAGCTGAGCAAGAAATTCGCGTTATGGCCTTAGCATATGAAGGTAAGGCTTAAACGCAGCTTGCAAATTTAATAAGAAACATAGATAGCTACAGCCGAAAGTTGCATAAAGAGAAAGAGGACTCTTCGTTCTATATGCACATTTGATGCAACTGCTCTTGCATAAATGGATTTCAAAATAAACTACATCGCTTTGAAAAAAGTATAATACGTTTAAAATGCTGATGGGAAAGCGCATACAGGCAAATCTCTTGTGGAAACGTAATGCATGAGATACTTTATTTTTGAGGCAAATGCTAGGTTTTCTGTTACTATAAATAACTTTATAAATTTTATTTTAAACTGAGGTAAATTTAGATAAAATGAGAGAAAATATTTTTAGGGTCTTAAACTACACTGCTAAAAATTGCATGGAAAATATTTCTTTCCTTTATTTTATTTTTTAGTCAATGTTGAAAAAATGCTGTTGTTAAATGTTTAAAAAAATAAGTAATAAAAATAATAATAAGAAGAAGATCGTTTTTTTTCTATCTCTCTTTTTTTTTGTAAAAACGCAACTACGGAATAAACGGAATAGGTTTTTACCAGAGGCGGCTACATAAAAACTTAAAAAACATTAATAGTTTTAATAATTGAAAGAACTGGATAAAAATGTCAAACTTTGATGTTTTGAATTAAACCATACTTAGATATAAACTTACTGCAGTAGAAAAAGATAGGCTTTATATAAAAAATAATCATTTTAAACGTAAAAAGCGGAGTATCATCTACAAATTGCATTTCACATGTTTTCCCTTTATTTCATAATTATATTTGATTTATATTTTAGACTTATGCATGGCGAGCTGGCACTTAAGTAATGGTTAGGAAAAATGCTTCTGGTTATAGATTAATTTGTTTATTGCGACACAAAAATGCGTTACTTTGTATACAAAACGAAGTGTATTTTCTATTTAATTGGTAATTTCGTTTCGATGTGATTTACATTTTAGTATTAGCGTCTTTTTAGAAAGATTACTAAAATGAAATCTAAAATATCAGAATTAAAATTTACAGGCAATGTGGTAAGTTCAATGCGTCTAAATGTGACAGCCTGTAAAAGAGCAAAAGTGAAAAAAGGCTTTTTTCCTGTAACGTAACAGCAAGAATGGTACATAAATGTAACATGAACAAACATCTGCATTTTGGGTGCAAAATGCAAACCATTTTTTTTTTGCATTATTGGGTTTTCAGTAGGAGGGCTTTTTAATGCTCAAAATATCATCTTCTCCCAACATTTCTCGACATGCGTAAAAATACTAAATAAGACAATGCGAAATAATAATCGCCATTAACTCAAATACAAGTATTTTAAATATATAAATAGGAGGTATATTATTTATATATAATATACTATTAGTCATATTTCAAAGCGAATAACTGTAAATTAATAAAATGAGATTAAAAGAGCACTTTCAAAGATAAGCACATTCACTTTGCGCATACAGTCAGATAAGTAAAAGCAACGTTAAAGGGAGCAAATGAAAAGTTAAAAATAGAAGACCGGTTTCAATTGCGATCAGCCCCCTTCGTCGGCACCGAGAATAGAGGAGAATGATACCACTAGCAGTTCATTTCTCCTCTCGGTACTGACGAGGGCGACTGATTGCCGTTAAATCGGTCTGCCATTTTAAACTTTTATTTGGGCCCTTTAATGCTGCTTTTACTCATTTTGTAAAAGGGGATTTGCTAAGATGCATAAAAAGCACTCTCGCATTTAGGACTATTACTGTCGCATTTAGGACTATTACTGTCGCAATTAGGAGAATCATTTAGGCAAACTGCCCGGTTTGAGCGCGAAAAGAACCCGAATATAATGATGAGAACATGGGTTAGACTATATTTAAGGGTGGGCCTTCATTTACGACAATTTGTGATCGCCAAAGTGGGCGGTGTTGCAAAGCTACAAGCATCAATGGCGCCAAACAAAAATCGCCAATTTCGCCAAGGGGCACCCTGAAGTACATTTTTACCGAGAACATGTTTCTTGCTTCACAGTTTAAAAATATATATTTTCTTAAAAAAAATAAAAAAAAACTTAGTTTAGCGGCAAAATAATAAACACATTTAAACATTTTTCCTTCTCATGCCATAAGTGCTTATATACACCCTAAACGAGACAAACTTATGGAAAATGTGCATCTTATTTATGTGCATTGACCTTATATAGCAGTAAACTTGATTAACTTGCCTCCTTGGGATGGGAAAAAAAATATATATAAAATGCATGTGTATACTTACTTCACAAATAATGTCAACGTTACATTGCAACAATGGCTTCTGGTTTCCTCAAAAGAGTTTTGTCAGTTATTAATAAAATATCTATTGAAAGGAAAGGATATTGAAAAGGAAAGGAACAGAATGCATCCTAGAGGAGGATTGAGCTCCTACCAGATTTTGTTTCGATCACGACATCAAATATTTGCTGGATACAATTCTTAAAAGAAACGAATGTAATGGACCGGATGCAATCCGGTTATTTTCTTGGAATTTCCCTCAAGAATCTTTTGGGGTTTAGTATTATACTTATACTGTTTGCTTAGGTAATACCTGGATTTACTCCCCTGGCTTCTACCATTTTTCTGTGCTTGTTATAAGAGTATTAAAGTTTATTTTAAAGGTGAATATAGAGGATAATAAAAGGAATGATATTTTGTGTGGTGTAAAGGTTGTTAATGGATGGTAGGTTGTAAATTTACAATATATGATGGTGAATATGACTTACTAAGAAGGATATCATTGATATGAAATAATTGTTATTATTACTATTTTGGTAACGCAACAACAAACACTGCATTTCTCACATTTTAAACATGCGCAGCACTTGCAGTACGGTGTTTTACATCTTTGTCTTAAGTCGTCGTACTTTATCTAGTGTGGAGTTGTTATTTTTCTGATGTCACTCGGTTCACCGAGCTCGGGTGGTAGTGACCATTCGATTTTGAGGCCACCTTTCGTTTTTAGAGAGAGGAAGAACATGGATAAGGCATTCGGATGATACCAGAGGGCGCCACCACAAATATGCCAGTTTTATACCTGAGGCTGAAGGGGAGGGAAAATTAAGTGATGAGTTAAAGCATATTAAAATTTCTTCTGTGTCTGCAACAGCATGAAATAAAGGGCTAAAGATGAAATGCTGAATTGTAAACATTTCCACAAGAATATCGCTCAGGCAAAAAAGCTATTTCAATGCTCCTGGATAAAATGCTTAAACATCTAACTGCTTGATTTAAGTTGGTAAATAAGATAAAAAGAAATTATATTGAACTTCACATTAAATGTAAATTAATTTACAAGGGAGGTCAATTTGATGTTTGACATTAAAATGAGTAATAATTGAGGAGAGAATTTCAAAATCTGCGATATGATGTTTGGTTCTGATGACGGAGTTTTTGAATAAACACTCAGTCTTTTCATAAGCATTAAACAGTCAAGAAAGGTCTGATACCAACGTCAAGTACACTAATTTTGTACCAGCAATTCAATGTTGTGTCATCTTTTCTTCAGGCTTCTTCAGGCTTTCCTCTTCCGAAAGTTTTCGAGAGCTACAACATTTTTTCGAAGCTTTATTTACACATCAACAGCCACTGGATGGCCCCTACACTGTTAGAAATTTCACCATAAAATTTTGGTTATATAGCCGGCAGCAGTCTGTCCATCTAATTAAACGTTAAAATTACAGTTCTAAACCATTTCCTATCAGCTTGGTTAAAAAGCCTTAAATAAAAAAGTTTACGGTTTCATGACCATTTAATAGCACTTACGATAACATACTGCAGGCTATGGTAATTAATTATGTGCGTAGAATCTTCGAGGCGTAGAAACCATTCACAGCTATTATATTGTGGCGGATGACGAGGTGCGAGGACACGGTGGATGAGGAGGTCTGCCGGAGACGGGGATAGAACCCCGGACCTCCACGGTGGAAAGCCAGCAATTCCATGCTTTGCCAATAGGTACCTACTGGATGTGTAAGATTTTGAGAAGCGTTTTTTATTCTGAGAAACATAAAAATGCATTATCAAAAAATAATTAAATGGGAAATGCTTGCATAACCAGTTTTTATGACTATTATCAACTTCATCTTCTCTTCATTTCCCCCTGAAGATAAAAAATATACAACATTATGCGATGAAATTCTGATCTTCACACTTCTTTGATAGACAACCAAGATGGACGCCCGATTCTTATTGACTACGAGACCTAGGTGGCGGGGTTAATTAAACGTTATAGTACGGTCAATTAAACGTTCTTTAGGAGAAACAGAGAATAAACGATTTTTTTCACAATTAGCGGTTTGAGTACCATCTCTTTAATGGTTATTCGACTGTTGTAATTAAGTATGGTAAAATAACAATGAAATAAATTGTGATATTACTATTTTTTTACGAAAATTTTTAATAGTGTAGTGTTTAAAATGATGTTGGACAAAGTTGCGTTGCTGGCATAAATTTGACACACTTGGCGATATTAATTTAAAAGAAACACAAAGCTAGTAAAAATGATTGCATATTGATTAATTAAAATGTATTTGTCTGAACATCTGTGTTACTGCAATAGAACTATGTAATAAACAAGAAGTTCCGTCTAGAACTATACGAGCCTACTTTCCCGTATTCACCAACTTGACATTTATTAATCTAGCTAACTCTCTCTCTCTCTCTCTCTTCCTCATTTAACTTTAGTTCTTAATTACTTCAAATATACCTTTTTCAACGGTTAATACATATTCATTCACTCACTCATTCTTTCATTTATTCGGGCATTCGTTTATTTATTCATTCATTTTTCTCGTTTATGTATTTATTCACTCATTTATTTATTTTTCACTTCATACATTCATTTATCTATTTTATTATTTATTCACTCATTTATTCGTTTATTCCATCACTCATTCACTTAATCATTCATTCATTTGAAAATATCGTTAAAAATCCCGATCAAAAAATTTCGTAAGAAAATAGGCTATTTCCATTCTGGTTGAACTTCGTATCTATACATGTTTTACGGCCAAACATCTTTCCGATAAATTTTGTTCCAAGCGAATCGGTCTGTTAGATCATGATTTATAAAGGATTGAAATTTCCCCGTAGGCACTAATGTTAATCTCTTTTTTTTTGAACTGTTTCAAAATGAATTCCTTTATCCCGGCGCAAATCTCGCCAAGGCAACAAAACACGCAAAAGGTTACCAGCGGAGGTATTCCGTTTGGCGTTGGTTGCATCATTATTGGCGGCTTTATCGCCTGCACCGGGATAAAGGAAAATTACCGTTAATTTTTTTGAACTGTTCAAAAATTAACAGAAATTGTTCAACTCAAAAAATATTTTCCTTCGAGAACTTTTTAATAATCTTGTTCATAAGAACTCGACTCTTATGCCCAGAGTTTACATAATTTGTTTCACTTTTGCCCATAGGCGCTAATGTTAAACTTTTTTGAACTGTTCAAAATTGAACGAAATACTGTTCAAATCAAAAAATAAAAAGAATTTTTCGAATCGGACTATTCGTTCAAAAGTTATTAGGGGGGGG